>BGPR01037358.1:0-15157 GCA_013235015.1 Araneus ventricosus
TTTGTTTTCCGGTGTTTCATATGATGTTCTCACAAATTAAAGAATATCCTATGGATATTCTGCTTATCCTGATAAATAGTAGGCATGTAATTGAATTTAAATAATTTTATTTTGATAAAAATTCCATTTCGAGTTATTTTTAAACAATATAACAATTCATAATGATCATTGCATGTGTTATTTTGTAGGGAAAAAATCGCTTTAAAAAGTAAGCAATTTCATATTTTACAAAGGCTAGGCTATATTTTTATTTATTATTCTCCAGTCACATTTTTCAAGTAAATTAGAAAAATAATAAAATTTGAACATGAAGAACTGAAAAGGTTATACGTTATATCTAAAAGTTATTTGCTAAATATTGTTCAGCTGACCTAAAACATTAATAATTTTCAACCGTTCGTTAAAAAATATATATTATCTGCTTTTTTTGCAAAGTATAAATATAAATATATTCTGAAATTTGTTAAAATTAAGGAAAAAATTGCACAACTTTGAAATTCACATCATTGAAATGATTAGGATGGAGTCGCCGAATTTGGACCATCTGGACGTTGTTTACTGCACTGTGGTAAAGAAATAATTTTAACGAAAAACAAGTAATTGACTTTTTTGTAGTTTATTTATTTATTTTCAGAACGGCGTAATTAACTTTTTATGAAATGGACTTTAAATTAGGACAAAGCAAATTAAAGTTCAGCAACTTCCTTAATATCAAAAATTTGATTCGGACCTACATTCCTGATGATAAAACTGTGTACCAAATTTTATTCATCTAGCTATTCAAGTTTTTGAGTTATAGTGTTCACATAAACGCGGACAGACAGAATTCCTGTAGACGGATTTCGTCCAAAATTTGATTTTAAAAAAAAACTTACAAATTATGTGTCAGGATCACATACCAAATTTCATCCCCATAGTTCTAATAGTTTTCGAGTTATCGTGTTCACACAGACAGACATAATTCCAAAATTGTGTTTTTCTGACTCAAGGAGGTTTAAAACATGGAGTTTCGTCAAAATCACGAATTCGAATTTTTTGACGATTACAATATTAAATGTTGAAGGAAACTTGATGCATTTAATGAATCAGCGGCCAGTTTAATTAATGTATCAGTGAAAATCTGAATATAAAGCGAGTGCCGATGAAAAGACTATTTCCTTGGAAAAAACCCGTCCCCTCATATTATCGTAGATACAAATTTTAGCAAAAGCATTTCTTCACAATACGCCTGTTAAAGATATTTATAAGAAAATAAAATATGAATATGCCTTTATAACAAAACAGTTTAATTAAGCTTTTATTATCAAATAAAATGTATTATAATTATCCTTCTAAATAAAATATTACATTAAAATTACAATTCAATAATATTTTCGAAAGTTATTTCGAAAAGGCGAAAAAAAATTAACTTGATATTACATTTTCATCTTGTACAAATACAGACACATTCGCTTTAATTATTTGTAAGAATTCATAACATCGGCATAATAAAATATAATTCATCGAAAAAGGAACAAAAAATGTTTTAAATATTCTAAAATCTTATAAGTTTTTATTTAACTTTAAAGAACAGAATCGGTTTTTGGAGCTGCCATCCGGGTACAGCGAAAACGCTTTCGTAAAAAAACACGTGTGAACACTGTCTCTCGTTACTATGCGACCTTGCGACGATTTGCCGGCGGAACCGGAGCTGTTTCATTGGGGAAGGATGATACGCGCGCGACGAGAACTGGTTACACAATTTTGTCGTGCCAGTGTGAACAGCGCCATTAAAGAACACGGGGTCATGTGTAGCCTCACAGCCACAGCTTTCGCCGAAAACGAGGCGTCTGTTCGTGGCCTAAAGATCACATACCAAATTTCATCCCAATAGCTCTAACAGTTATTGTGTTCACAGACATAATACCAAAATCGTGTTTTCGAACCAGGGGAGGTCTAAAACGCAGAGATTCATCAAAATCTCGAGTTCGAATTTTTTGAAGATTACAATGCTTTCTTTCTCTTTGTATACTTCATATACGATAAATTAATAATGTCCGGATTCCCGCCAGTTAATGCGACGTGGGAGAAATTTGATTATAATCGAGAAAATTTGACCTATTCGAAAACTCCGACGTCATTCCGCCAATGAAAGACATATATTGTTGATGAGAATATGGATGAGACTTCTTATCCAGGCACCAATTCAAAGTAAAAGCTTCGGCAGTCTTGTTTTAATTTTGCTTTTTATCCGCATAATTCTGAATTACCAAACATTAATAAAAATTGAATCTTCTTTGCATTCTGACGTGCCGATTTTTTTTCACTTCCTTAAATTCCGTGCTACTATTATGAATCAGGGTAATTGGTAGGCAGCTTTTCGAATTTTATATTAGGCTTTTATCTCCTCCCACAAGACCCTTTAACCCTCCTCCCCGGCGTGAACGGATTTCACCTGAAAAGTTATGGTAATCCTGCCTATAGATCAACAAAAATACCTACTTCTTAAAGCAACTAAGAAAAGTAAAATAATTGTAAAAAAAAAAGGAATAAGTTCTCTGATGGTCACCTTTTAATTTTTCAAATCGGTGCCTTTTCAAAATAGGACCTTTAAAGCAGCTTCCACTATCCCTTATCATGTACTTGATTAGTTTAATGGTTAAATAAAAAAAAAACACCTTTTTCTTTTCGTTTCTATATATTTATTTAATGCAAAAATACAATAATACACTTTATATTTAAATTAATGTAATGAAACATATCCAAGCACTTTGTATTTCATTTAATATTTTTATATTTATTTATATAATTCATAAAAAAATCTGTATTTTACTTTAAAGTGTAGCTACAATAAATAATCCTATTTTCACTTTTAACATATTGAAAATTATAGTCAAACAACTTTTTGGTTCAAAATTAAAATCAAATCAGTGCAGCAAATTTTTAGGCTCCATTGGATCATTCGCTCCCCTGGGCTACAGCCTAATTAGCTCACTAGAAAAGGCGTCCCCTCATGGGAGAAATTGGTCCAGTCGTCTAAAGGTCGGCCAATAATCGTAAGGTATCGTTACAAATCTATAATACTGTTTCTCCCCCATGTTAATCTTACGGTAGGAAACACAGATTCGTATTGGACACTAAATCAATGACCACCGAACTAGGTAACATTGGCTACAACATGAAGGTTTTAGAAAATGCACAAACTATGGATCTATCTCTCTTAGGAACATAGGTATGGAAATATTTCTAGAGAATTGCATGTGACGTCACGCCTTGTTGGAAAGCTATATCTGAGGTGTTTAATCTATGGAGGATCTCTTTGGAGTTTTGTTTGCAGTGCGAGTTGGTCAGCTGTTAGCTATTGTTAGTAATATTTCTGTTATTATTAATGATTTGCTGCTTTCTTGTGTTGCCAGTTTGGTACAAGTACTGTATTTCTTGTTACCTGTGTTTTGTGAAATATTCGTGGAATAAAGCGTCATTCTCCATTATCCAGCTTGTTGGGCTACTTTCACCGTACAATGGGTACTTCAGCATTTTTTCAATTTTTTAGATCGATTTAAAATGCTTCGAAACGAACAATAGCATTAAAAAAAATTCTAGACAGTTTTTTTTTTCTAAATTTGCAATCAAAGTTCGCCTCTCAGAATTCGCGGAAAAAACGATCCATTTTGGCGCGAAACGGGTCTGACGTCACCGGTGCCTGACAGGGGAGACACACGCTTCCTTCGCGTTCGCTTTCTATAGAGATTCTCTTTTATTCTATAATTTCCGACTATCGCATCAGATAAAATAATGTCGGCAAGATACAAGTATTGTATTGTTCCGAAATGTAGTAATACAACTGTAACGGCACCCGATAAATTATTTATCGATGTGCCAAGAAATTATGTTATTCGCAAAAAGTGGTGTAAAGCGATGAAGAGAGATCCGAAGCTAAATCCGGAATTATCAGCAAGCAGCGTTCGTCATGTCTGTGGAGATCATTTTGATGCGAGTTATTAATCTATATTATACCTATTAAAATGATATATCATGAAGCACAGTAAATTCAAAATTCGATATTTTTTTTTGTTTGTTTGTTTTTAAAAGAAGTATAGGGTGAGGTTAGCAGCAAAAAAAATTAAGATATTTTAAAGCAAATAGTTAAAGTTAATTAGTTTTTTCCCATTTGATTACATGGAATTTATTTTTTTACCCTTTGAGGGGCCATTGCCCCTCAAAGGGTAAAAATATAGAAGATCCCACCTTCTTTAAGAATCTTTTTTTAAAAAAAACTTGCTCATGTTATTTTATAGCATAAATTTTTTCAATGGATATTCGAATGTTTCTTATATTTTTTAAAAAATTACAGTACTATTGAAAATTAACAAGAATATCTTAAAAATTAGTTTAAATTCACGACTTTTTTGATAATGAAATTCGTTTTCATTTGTAGTTCAACAAAATAATTCGCAGAATTCATTTTTGATGCAAAATAAATTCTTTATATTCAATGAATGTATTAAAATCAAAATTAGTCTTCGAAAAGTTAGTTTGCTCATCAATTATTATAGTTGAGAAACGCATAAGTACCTGTATGAACTCCTATTGAAAGATTGCGTGGTAGCCGCGTGTAGTTTTAAGGTTCTATTGTTGATTAAGGTTTATAAATAAATTTAATATTGTTTCTATTTTGGCACCGACTTTAAAAAGAAAATTATTTTATACTTTTCAAACCACGATTTTGTTTAATTTTTAAAAGTTTTTTTTATTTTTTCGCATGAACAGTTAAGCGCGGACACATACATGAAAACGCAGCTGGCCTTTAGTGGTTTCCAGCTTTATTTTTATTTATGCTGATTCATCCACACGGGGATAGTGATGATCATCGGTTCTGTTTTTCATGCTTTTTTTATTTTTTAAGCACTCTGTCTGTCTACAAATTAGTATACACACCATGGGATACTGTTTGGTTTCTGACATATGTCAGTTTTTTTTTTTTTTACCCAAGTTAAGCTTTTTTTTTTTTTTTTTTGTGAAAACAAGTAATTTTAAATGCGGTAAAACAACAGCTGTCTATATTACTACTGATTTTTCTTCTCTATAGTTGAGTCAGTAAGTTTTATTTTTATAGTTTTATCACAAAAAAACCCCAAGTTTTCGGGGGAAATTCGTATATATCTGGATATTTCTAAATTTTGGGTACACATTAAAACACACTCTTAACACATTAAAAATTTAAAGCTCTGCAAGCATTATTAGTTTTTGTTTATTGCATTTACAAAGTTTAAATGCATTTTTCTCAAACTTTTATTTTTTATTATTATTATATATATACTATAAGAATTAGTATGGATTTTGGCCCGAGATTCTAGTTATTTTTTTTTAATTACCAAAGTTAATTTTTTTTTAAATGTTCAAGTTTTTTTTCAGGCTTAGTTACAAAAATAATTATTAAACTTCAAAAAATAATCAAATCTTCAATCTCATGGTTACTTTTGTTTCCAATAATTCAAGAAACTTAAAATGACTAAAAAAATATTAAAAATTAAGTATTTTTTAAACCTTTAAAAAACTTCAAAAATGTCATTTTTTTAAAGTTTAAAATAATAGTTCTTGCTAAAATGACCTTTTAAAAATCAGATTCTATTTAATAATATAATCTGAAAAAAAGTCATTGATTACATTTTATTAATAATGCCTCCATTTTTTTTTTTTTTTTTTTTTTTTGAAAAAGGATACTATTTAGCCTCAAGTTCGTAATAGATGAAAATCTTAAAATCGGAGGGGAAAAAAGAAATTATAAAAAAAAGGAGAAATCTTACCGTTGTGCTTTTATTCCTCGTATCTCAGCCATCATAAAATCGGAATTTTTCTTGCAATACATTGCCATCATTGTCGAATCAATCCTTGGCAAATTATCCGATTTACCTTGTACAAAAATAATATCCATTGTGAAATTGAACGTAGAATAGTAGACAAGCTAAAAAACTTCAATTAAAATATTAGCTGGTACAAACGCCTTGATTCAAAGCAGGGTACAAATGTAGCGAAAGATAAGCATGCGAAGGAAGGCACACTTGACGTCAAAATCTACTCGGCCAATGAGAGTGCGTTTCGGATTGCATCACGATTTCTGCTATTTCAGTGCATCTTTCGCTCTCAATATTTAAATAAATAAATTTTTCTGTAAAATTTCACTTGCATATTTGAAAGTAGAACAATTTTTTCTAGAAATATGGATGGCTTTCACGTGTTTTTAAAAAATGCTGAAGTTCCCCATTTTCGTAACAAAATGCATAAATGTATAGATTGTCTATGCGTCACAGACCTTAAAGCATATGCCGCTAAACACTTTTATGGGTATAACTAGCAGATTACCCGGCGTTGTTCGGTCCTTTTAGTATCAGAACTTTGTAAGAGACAGGAAACTATGAGCAGTACAATGATCTGTTCTCACTCTTGGAAAAGTGAAATTAATTCCAGCTAAAAGGGAATAATTGAACCAAATCAACAGTTGTTCCCGATATAAATTGTTTATGAATCGTCTAGTTAAATTTTTTTTTTCTAGAGTGTGCTTTCATAATTCTGTTAATGTGTTCTCAGTTCTTCGTCTGTATTGTTGTTCGACATGTGTTGAATTCAAGTATATTTGTGTATAAAATTAATTTTAACTAATTAATTAAAATTACAGAAAATTAATAGGGAAATGAAAGTGCTCTCACCGAAAGGCTTATTTTTTGACTTTAAGATTCAGTAAAAAAGGTTTTTGTGACATAATATCTTCAGAAGACATCGCGAAAAAACAGCAAAAGCTTGCTCTTGGGATTTGAAAAGTTGATAGCGATCTTTTTGTTGTTTTGAAGAGCACTTGTGCCAAATTTCATCAAGATCGGATCAAAACTGCAGACTTATGCGTATAAGGAACATACGCACACCCTCTCACAGTGAATGTTATATACAGAATGTACGCTTTGGTAAAGAGTTTCCTCGCTGTGGTTCCGCTGGTTGCAGGAAGTTTTTACCCAGCGACACACAAATATGGATTAGTTTCCTTTCAAAGACTTCCTATAAAGCAAACTCCCCCTTCCCATATATAATAGTTATGAGGAATTTCTATCATGGGTGTCACTTAGATTCTTCGGGTTCCTTGCATCAATAGAAGATGCTGTATCTCTTCTTGGCCATGAGTCTTTGACTCAACTACAATATTTATAATAGAGCACGAGATTAGAAAAACCAGAAATTTTTCTTTAAAAAAAAGCAGACAAAGGAAATAAATCGTTAAAAAGATGTCTTTATTACAAAATAGAGGATCTTTATAAACATAAGATTACATATTCACAAACTAATTCCAAGTAAAACAGAATATTTCATGTAGCTTCACATTTTGCATAACATAGAAAAGAAGTAAACTAAAATTTATATACGGATAAGAGGTTATCCAAAAATGCATATACATTTCTAATAACTACCACATAAAAAAATAAATATACTGCATCAAAGTTTCATAACTCAAATTAATAAATACATTAATTTTTACCTAAATTACTTTGAACTACGAATTGACCGAGGGGTATTCTGAAGGAATTATACTGAGTACAAGGATATGGCGAGATGCAGCTTCGAGTTTCCCTTACTATCACTGCCGCTTGAATTTCTTTTAGAGACGGCCGATTCACAATATTTTAAACTCAAGATTAGTTACAATCAACGAGAAAAGAGGAAACATTGAAGGAGGATCAAAAATATCAGTTGATAAAATGCATTGTGCTTGCAATTCTGGCGATTGGAACTACCAGCACATTTAGATAATAAAATGACAGTAATTTTAACCACTTTTTTCTCTTTCGGATGTGTCACCAAATGTTTCTTTAAAATCTACTACTGAGAAAACACTACTGCATGTATCACATGGATACGCTTTTTCTTTCCTGATGTGTCAGAAAATGTGCCTTTAAACTATTTTTCCAAGAAAATTCTTTATCGCATATATCACATGAATACGGTTTCTCTTTGGTATGCGTCCTTAAATGTGCATTTAAACCGTGTTGTTGCGAAAACGCTTTACTGCACGTATCGCATTTATACGGTTTTTCTTTCGTATGTGTCCGTAAATGTGTCTTTAAATTCCCTTGAAGAGAAAAAACTTTACTGCACGTAGGGCATTTATACGGTTTTTCTTTCGTATGTGTCCGTAAATGCATCTTTAAATTCCCTTGAAGAGAAAAAACTTTACTGCATATATCACATGAATACGCCTTTTCTTTCGTATGTGTCAATAAATGCATCTTTAAACAATTTTTCCAAGAAAACGCTTTATTGCATATATCACATGCATACGTTTTCTCTTTTGTATGCACCACTAAATGTTTCTTCAAGTCATATTTATCAGAAAACGATTTATTGCATATATCGCACGAATATGGTTTTTCATTCGTATGCGTCCGTAAATGTCTCATCAAAATACTTGTCTGAGAAAACACTTTACTGCATATATCGCATGAATATGGTTTTTCCTTAGTATGCGCCCGTAAATGTATCATTAAATTATATTTCCGAAAAAACACTTTACTGCATATATCGCATGAATATGGTTTTTCTTCGGTATGCGTCCGTAAATGTAATTTTAAAGCATATTGATGCGAAAATGCTTTATTGCATGTATCGCATGAATACGGTTTTTCTTTCGTATGTGTCCGTAAATGTATCCCTAAAGTACTTCTCCAAGCAAACGCCTTATTGCATATATCACATGCATACGTTTTCTCTTTTGTATGTACCACTAAATGTCTCTGCAAGCCATATTTTTCAGAAAACGATTTATTGCATAAATCGCATGAATATGGCTTCTCTCTCGTATGCGTCACTAAATGCTTCTTTAAAGTTGATTGCTGAGAAAATGCTTTACTGCACAAGTCGCAAGCATACGGTCTTTCTTTCGTATGCGATCGTAAATGTAACATTAAATGACTTTTCTGAAAAAACGCTTTACTACATATATCGCATGAATATGGTCTTTCATCGGTATGCGTCCGTAAATGTTTCATTAAATTATCTTTCTGAGAATACCCTCTACCGCACAAATCGCATGAATATGGTTTTTCCTTAGTATGCGTCCTTATATGCATAATTAAATTATTTTTCTGATAAAAGACTTTGCTGCACATGTCATACATATGGTTTTCTTTCGCATGTGTCGGTAAATGTGTTCTTGGAATCAAGAAAATTTGTCTCTTGATTTTGTTGATAGCATGCTTTTGTGCATATGCCGTAAGCATACGATGCTTTTTGTGTGTGCGTCTGTCAGTTTTTCTGGTGAGAAAACGCTTGGTTACGAAAATCACATAATATACACCTTCTCCATTGTGTAAGTAATAAGCAAATGCCTTTTGAAATCGGTTTGTTCAGAAAACACGAGTTCATAAATCTGAAGCGTGTTGCTTTCTTAAAGTTTCAGCTTTGAAAAGAAATTATTTTTTTCTGTATAAATCGCACGTACCAAGTTTCTCTTTTGAACGAAACAACAGATGCATCTAGAAAATTGTTTGCTGGGAATATGTTTTACAACGTGAAAGATAAGAAGATTTCTTACTTTTACATGGATATAAAAATATTCAAAAATATCTTAATAAACAAAGAAAAATGTAGTATAATTGAGAAATGTTAAAAATATCCACTGGAAAAGCATTCTTTCCTGTTTACCGGTGCTAGATTCCATCCAAGAACTGTCATACGTTGCAATCTAGATCTGTGGGGTTTATAACATTCTTATATTTGTCACTTTCCACCAGGAGATGTGAAGTCTCTTGTATCAGTCTCAGTGTCAGGGCTTGCTCGAAATGACATCATTCAATGAGGCCCCTCACCATGCAACTTCGAAATCTAAATGACATAAATAAACAATGTGACTTTAAACTCGGATCAACTGAAAATTGTCACACGTATCCAAAAATTAAAACAGGACTAAAACTCTTAGAATAACTTTGAGGCGTAGTGACAGGGGGAGAAAGGGGGTTATACATGCCCGGAACGCCAAAACATTACAGCGTTTAAGCCAATTTTTGAAGCAAAATATGATGAGACGGTGTAAAAATAATATTCCCCGGACGCTCTCTGCACTTGCTAAGCCACTGATGATGACTGGGGTGAAAAAATCATATTATTCCCTGGACACCATTTACCATCGCTACGTCACTGGAAAAACCGAGATTAACTGTCATATAAAGGGCGATTTGAAAAGAATGTCCCCACTTTGAAAAGCTATATCTCCACTACAAAACAACTTAAGCCGTTCTTTCATGATCACTCCATTTTTAATCCACTCATTTAAGTCAGTCATTCACAACCGCTTCACGCAACGCAAATACACTCCGATCCCTTATTGCGCCTACTCCTCCTCTGCCTTCAAAACGCGAACCCCTACCTGCTTTGATTTGGTTTTCCCATTCGCGAGAGAGCCTTCAGCCCCCACATATGTCTATACCGGTCTCATTTCCTCTTATATGGCCCGGAAGTCCAAAGGATATCCAGCTTTCCGCTCCGATTCCGACCGGATTGTCGCAATGTCGACTGGTTTTGGCGTGGACCGGTGGAGAATGTCCAGCCTCACAGGTGCATATTTTCAATCTAATGGGTGTCAGAAAAAGGCTTGAGGCCGCGGTTGCCGAGTGGGAAAGTGTCGGATTCGGGGCCGGATTGTTTGAGGTTCGAAACCCGATTCCACTGAAGAACCGTCGTGTATTGGGTCTGTTGCAAGTTAAATAATACGTATGGTGGTCAAACTTTCCCCCGCTGGTGTGCTGCACAACATCCATTTTCCCTCGGTTTACACAAAGGAGTGTAAAGCCTAGTAACCCAATGTTTAGACGGAAGGGCGCTGATGCGGAGCAGAAATTTGCAGAGGGCGTACAAGCTCAAGTGTCGTCCTCTTTTTAAGACCGCGGTTCAAAATTACGGGGTCTGTCCCAGAATAGCCCTCGTGTTGCTTCAAAACGGGTCGTTAGTATAATTAAACCCTAAAAAGAATTTTCTACCAGAATTAAACTAACGAATTTATGATATGCATCTCGCAACACATTGCATTAGTTAAAGGGAAGAAGAAAAAAAATCGATGTTAGAATTTTGTATGAATGTTTGCTATTTGCGGTAGAAAGATTGAAGCTGCCATCAGGGCCGGAATTAGGTGGAGTCTCTGAGAGATGGAACTGTGACCCTCTCCGCGATTAGGCAGGGCGACAGCACTGGTCTCGCGTAAATCCCGCTTTTGGCTCCTCCAATAAAGCAGAGTATAACACGAGGCCACTATTTTCTATCAAATAAATTCACGAATAGAAGACAATAGTAAAAACTTCTCCCAATGGGACAACTACATGCGTGTTCTTACTGGAGTGACAATACTGGCCTCGTATAAGCGCTACTTAAGAGATGGTCCGCTTTCTGGTTTGGCCAGTTGTTTCTCATAGAAGTGGCGCTGACACGGGGGAGGAAGGGAGTGGGTTGCCTCCCACTTTTTGTGGAATTTTATTTTTTCTAATTTAGCTGCCTAAAACTAGGAATTAGATTTATGTATAAAAAAGTAATACTCTCCGGGAAAGCTAGCTAATTTTGTAACTAAAATTTAAAGTTTGTTCTCTACTTCCTATACTTCGGGCACTTTAAGGTGTTTATAAATTTTTATTCCTCTAACCTTTGCTTCCAGTCGCCGCCACTGTCCTATAGCACACCATAGTGACCAGTAGCATGTTTTGGATGATTCGTGAGCTCTTTTTGAGCTTAAATGATGCGCTAATATTCCTACTTTTCAACGAATGATTGTTGTAAAGTGAATACTGTTTTCTGGAATCCAATGAATTCCAAAATACAGTATTCATTATCATCCCCCGGACATTCACCTGAGTACTTACGAAATTTATTTATTTTAAAAGCAGAATTTTCCCGAATTAAAAGCAGGAGTGCCGTTAGAGTCTGCGTGAAGAGGGGGCAGGATCCCCCAAGCTGAAATACAAGGGGAAGAGCGCAATGATGACGATCTCAAAATTTCGTTAGATCTTTATTTATCTACTAGTTGAATAGCTCGGTGCTTGAATGGGGTACAAAATTTTGCCACGACAGGGGAGCCCTGCCCCACCGGACACACCACTCTTGGTAATAGCTGTTAGGTATCAAGCAAACAGTAGGCTTTAGCGTTATACTGTTTTTACGCATTGTAGAGTGCAGACACACGCGCGTTTTGCAAATAATTCCTCTTTCGTTTTATTAATACAATAATATTTTTTCACCAAATTTTCCTATGAATTTGCATGAAGACGTTTTCTGTTGCTGTTCTTGTCTTTTTCGTGTTAATATTTTGTCGATTGGTAACCGCAGAAATTCTTTCAATTTTTATAATAAGTGTATTAAATTCCGAGTATATAACTCCGAAAAATACTGCTGGTAAAGAGAAATAAATCGTCTTAGGGAACTGCCGTGAATTTCAGGGATGATACTGCTCTCTGTTTCTTATAATGAATTTTTAAAATTACTGTGTGAGGCTGCACATTAACAAGCGTTCCGCTCAGCGCAAATTCGGCCGTTCCACTCCAAAACCGGATGTCAGTAGGAAAATCCGATGATAATTGCAGTGGTGGCAGAAAGTTTGCCTATCCAACTTATCTTGAAATCTGAGAGCTCCATTTGGACTGCCAAGCCATAAGGGCTGAAATGCGACCGGTGTAGAAAAGTGGGGGCAGCCTCTCTTGTTCTAGAGCTGAGGTTCTCAAAGTTTTTTTCCCCTCGTGTACCCTTTATTAGTCCTTTTAGCTTCGAGTACCCCCTACTGTCATAACCCCACTAACAATATGTTTATGTAAGGAAGTTTTTTCAATAATGTTAAGGGCTTTTTTAAGTTGAAGAGTCAAATGACTTAAATAATTAATCTTAATTAATAATTCTAAAGTAGAAGGGAAAAAATAAAACAAAACATACGACAGGGTGGTGCCTAATGAAGTTGCAGCTTTTAAGAAGAAATTGATGATTTATGCATAATCGGGGCTCGTGAAGACAATATATCAATTATTTACAAGGTTTCCTTTATCTTTTTTTTTTTCTTTCTTATTTTGAGCATTGGCTTTAGATTGCACAACTTTCACTTGTACTTCTCACACGATTTTGGGGAAATAAAATTATGTAACTTATTTTATTCCCTTATGTTTTTTGTGTCCAACTTTTTAGAACTTGGAATTCGGGTACTTACAACTAGTCCTTCACATACCCCTAACTAGTCCTTCGCGTACCGTAGGTTGGGAAACTCTTTTCTAGCGGAAATCGGAGAAGGCGAGGGGGGAGAAGTAGGTGCAGTAGGGGATCAGAGTGACCCGTTGCGGATGGTTTTTACCTACCTAAATGGATGGGCTGAAAAATGGAAAAGCGTGGAGTGCCATAACGCTATTTTCTTGGAGTGGAGTGTTCGTGAATTGGCAGGTTTCAAAAGCAAACGCCTCTAGAAGCTTAAAAAGAAGAATTTCATTCTTTTTATTACTACGACTGCTACTTAATTAAAGTAAGAATTACTGCAGAATTTCATAAAATATTCGCTGTTTTTCTTTACTAGCATATATCTCTTCAAAATTCTGTTTTATAATTAACACAGAATAATAACTTAGAATGCATGTAAAACAATTCTTAAATATTAGAGCTATTATTACTTAATTGTTAAAATAACTATTTAATTCAGCTATTGAAAGTTTAAAAAATATATTATGATGTCATTTCAGCCTAATGTCATTCACCTTTTATAGGACCATGGTAAGCATACTTCCACCAAATTCATCAATTTTTAAATGTACAAGGTAAACTATTTTAAAGTTCTCATCAAATTTTTTGATGAAACGAAATACAGTACATTCCAATTTCTAATCACAAAGCATAAAAAAGTGTCTTGCCTTTTAAATTAATTAATGAAATTAATTAACAAAGTAATAATGTCATCGAATAAGCCAAATGAATTTCTTTTCTTAAATTAATCTCAATCCCAAAGTTATTTTATAATGCCATTACTAGAAATAAAAGCCCTAGAAAGGGTTAAATGATTCAGAGTTTCAATGCGAGCAATTAGATAACAATAGTATACTTTTAACTTTTATACTTTTTAATAGTGTACTTTTTAACATAATTTCTAATGATAGATTATTTATTTATTTTGTTTTCGTAAAGTGCATTGAATGGATAAATAGAAGGGAAAAAAAACGTTCCATTTCAAGTCAAAATACATAAAGTGGGAAAATCGACTTCAGATATATTTGGTTTATTTGAATAATAGAAATTTAAATTAAAAGGAAAATAAATTAAAAGAAACAAAAAGTAAACAATAATAATAATGAAAAATAATGAAAACAATAAACGTTTTTGCGCGCAAACGCAGCAGCAAAAAGTAATTGCTTCAACAGAAAATTTTTAAAAAATAATACAACAAAAACTATAAAATAAAAAAAAACCAAAGATTCTCTAATACTTAGAACACTTTAATTAGAAATTATTCAAAATGGAAAGGAACTAAAATGGGGCACTCATGAGAAACGACACGCCATTTTTAGTTCAAAAAGTAAAAAATTTTCTGTGGAAAGGAATGACAAAAAGTCAAAATTTATTCCTTCCTGTGGTCTGAATTTTGTCCGGCTACCAAATAAAGAACATAAATCCAAAAAATTACCAAATCCATAATCAGAAAAAAAAGAGATTAAAAAAAATTCACATTCTTTCAAAAGCAAGCCAAGCAGAAAAAGAACGCTATAGATAAAAACAATCGACGATCTAGAAGCTACCCAGTAACTCCATCTATGAAGAAAAATTCGAACTATTTCGCAGGAGAACAAAAACTATTTTTGATTAAGAGATCAAGTTTAAGGAAACCATATGTATATCCGTTATCCTTTAAGTTATTATTTAAATTATCTAAGGCTTTAACTAAAGTAGAGTGGTTATTACAAATGTGTTTAATCCTATCAATTTGAGAAAAAATAGAGTTATTTATGATTTTAAAATGAAGACTTGTCTGAAAGTTGCAAAGTGAAATAGCTTTGAAATTAAATTCTTTCCTCTTGTCAAATATTCCAACTGAAATATCAGAATTCAAAATTTCAATTTCTAGATCCAAAAAATTACATTCGTTTAATTCATTATTAGTTTTATTTAATTTGAGTTCTTTTGGATAGCAGCT
>BGPR01037359.1:0-15157 GCA_013235015.1 Araneus ventricosus
AGCTGCTATCCAAAAGAACTCAAATTAAATAAAACTAATAATGAATTAAACGAATGTAATTTTTTGGATCTAGAAATTGAAATTTTGAATTCTGATATTTCAGTTGGAATATTTGACAAGAGGAAAGAATTTAATTTCAAAGCTATTTCACTTTGCAACTTTCAGACAAGTCTTCATTTTAAAATCATAAATAACTCTATTTTTTCTCAAATTGATAGGATTAAACACATTTGTAATAACCACTCTACTTTAGTTAAAGCCTTAGATAATTTAAATAATAACTTAAAGGATAACGGATATACATATGGTTTCCTTAAACTTGATCTCTTAATCAAAAATAGTTTTTGTTCTCCTGCGAAATAGTTCGAATTTTTCTTCATAGATGGAGTTACTGGGTAGCTTCTAGATCGTCGATTGTTTTTATCTATAGCGTTCTTTTTCTGCTTGGCTTGCTTTTGAAAGAATGTGAATTTTTTTTAATCTCTTTTTTTTCTGATTATGGATTTGGTAATTTTTTGGATTTATGTTCTTTATTTGGTAGCCGGACAAAATTCAGACCACAGGAAGGAATAAATTTTGACTTTTTGTCATTCCTTTCCACAGAAAATTTTTTACTTTTTGAACTAAAAATGGCGTGTCGTTTCTCATGAGTGCCCCATTTTAGTTCCTTTCCATTTTGAATAATTTCTAATTAAAGTGTTCTAAGTATTAGAGAATCTTTGGTTTTTTTTTATTTTATAGTTTTTGTTGTATTATTTTTTAAAAATTTTCTGTTGAAGCAATTACTTTTTGCTGCTGCGTTTGCGCGCAAAAACGTTTATTGTTTTCATTATTTTTCATTATTATTATTGTTTACTTTTTGTTTCTTTTAATTTATTTTCCTTTTAATTTAAATTTCTATTATTCAAATAAACCAAATATATCTGAAGTCGATTTTCCCACTTTATGTATTTTGACTTGAAATGGAACGTTTTTTTTCCCTTCTATTTATCCATTCAATGCACTTTACGAAAACAAAATAAATAAATAATCTATCATTAGAAATTATGTTAAAAAGTACACTATTAAAAAGTATAAAAGTTAAAAGTATACTATTGTTATCTAATTGCTCGCATTGAAACTCTGAATCATTTAACCCTTTCTAGGGCTTTTATTTCTAGTAATGGCATTATAAAATAACTTTGGGATTGAGATTAATTTAAGAAAAGAAATTCATTTGGCTTATTCGATGACATTATTACTTTGTTAATTAATTTCATTAATTAATTTAAAAGGCAAGACACTTTTTTATGCTTTGTGATTAGAAATTGGAATGTACTGTATTTCGTTTCATCAAAAAATTTGATGAGAACTTTAAAATAGTTTACCTTGTACATTTAAAAATTGATGAATTTGGTGGAAGTATGCTTACCATGGTCCTATAAAAGGTGAATGACATTAGGCTGAAATGACATCATAATATATTTTTTAAACTTTCAATAGCTGAATTAAATAGTTATTTTAACAATTAAGTAATAATAGCTCTAATATTTAAGAATTGTTTTACATGCATTCTAAGTTATTATTCTGTGTTAATTATAAAACAGAATTTTGAAGAGATATATGCTAGTAAAGAAAAACAGCGAATATTTTATGAAATTCTGCAGTAATTCTTACTTTAATTAAGTAGCAGTCGTAGTAATAAAAAGAATGAAATTCTTCTTTTTAAGCTTCTAGAGGCGTTTGCTTTTGAAACCTGCCAATTCACGAACACTCCACTCCAAGAAAATAGCGTTATGGCACTCCACGCTTTTCCATTTTTCAGCCCATCCATTTAGGTAGGTAAAAACCATCCGCAACGGGTCACTCTGATCCCCTACTGCACCTACTTCTCCCCCCTCGCCTTCTCCGATTTCCGCTAGAAAAGAGTTTCCCAACCTACGGTACGCGAAGGACTAGTTAGGGGTATGTGAAGGACTAGTTGTAAGTACCCGAATTCCAAGTTCTAAAAAGTTGGACACAAAAAACATAAGGGAATAAAATAAGTTACATAATTTTATTTCCCCAAAATCGTGTGAGAAGTACAAGTGAAAGTTGTGCAATCTAAAGCCAATGCTCAAAATAAGAAAGAAAAAAAAAAAGATAAAGGAAACCTTGTAAATAATTGATATATTGTCTTCACGAGCCCCGATTATGCATAAATCATCAATTTCTTCTTAAAAGCTGCAACTTCATTAGGCACCACCCTGTCGTATGTTTTGTTTTATTTTTTCCCTTCTACTTTAGAATTATTAATTAAGATTAATTATTTAAGTCATTTGACTCTTCAACTTAAAAAAGCCCTTAACATTATTGAAAAAACTTCCTTACATAAACATATTGTTAGTGGGGTTATGACAGTAGGGGGTACTCGAAGCTAAAAGGACTAATAAAGGGTACACGAGGGGAAAAAAACTTTGAGAACCTCAGCTCTAGAACAAGAGAGGCTGCCCCCACTTTTCTACACCGGTCGCATTTCAGCCCTTATGGCTTGGCAGTCCAAATGGAGCTCTCAGATTTCAAGATAAGTTGGATAGGCAAACTTTCTGCCACCACTGCAATTATCATCGGATTTTCCTACTGACATCCGGTTTTGGAGTGGAACGGCCGAATTTGCGCTGAGCGGAACGCTTGTTAATGTGCAGCCTCACACAGTAATTTTAAAAATTCATTATAAGAAACAGAGAGCAGTATCATCCCTGAAATTCACGGCAGTTCCCTAAGACGATTTATTTCTCTTTACCAGCAGTATTTTTCGGAGTTATATACTCGGAATTTAATACACTTATTATAAAAATTGAAAGAATTTCTGCGGTTACCAATCGACAAAATATTAACACGAAAAAGACAAGAACAGCAACAGAAAACGTCTTCATGCAAATTCATAGGAAAATTTGGTGAAAAAATATTATTGTATTAATAAAACGAAAGAGGAATTATTTGCAAAACGCGCGTGTGTCTGCACTCTACAATGCGTAAAAACAGTATAACGCTAAAGCCTACTGTTTGCTTGATACCTAACAGCTATTACCAAGAGTGGTGTGTCCGGTGGGGCAGGGCTCCCCTGTCGTGGCAAAATTTTGTACCCCATTCAAGCACCGAGCTATTCAACTAGTAGATAAATAAAGATCTAACGAAATTTTGAGATCGTCATCATTGCGCTCTTCCCCTTGTATTTCAGCTTGGGGGATCCTGCCCCCTCTTCACGCAGACTCTAACGGCACTCCTGCTTTTAATTCGGGAAAATTCTGCTTTTAAAATAAATAAATTTCGTAAGTACTCAGGTGAATGTCCGGGGGATGATAATGAATACTGTATTTTGGAATTCATTGGATTCCAGAAAACAGTATTCACTTTACAACAATCATTCGTTGAAAAGTAGGAATATTAGCGCATCATTTAAGCTCAAAAAGAGCTCACGAATCATCCAAAACATGCTACTGGTCACTATGGTGTGCTATAGGACAGTGGCGGCGACTGGAAGCAAAGGTTAGAGGAATAAAAATTTATAAACACCTTAAAGTGCCCGAAGTATAGGAAGTAGAGAACAAACTTTAAATTTTAGTTACAAAATTAGCTAGCTTTCCCGGAGAGTATTACTTTTTTATACATAAATCTAATTCCTAGTTTTAGGCAGCTAAATTAGAAAAAATAAAATTCCACAAAAAGTGGGAGGCAACCCACTCCCTTCCTCCCCCGTGTCAGCGCCACTTCTATGAGAAACAACTGGCCAAACCAGAAAGCGGACCATCTCTTAAGTAGCGCTTATACGAGGCCAGTATTGTCACTCCAGTAAGAACACGCATGTAGTTGTCCCATTGGGAGAAGTTTTTACTATTGTCTTCTATTCGTGAATTTATTTGATAGAAAATAGTGGCCTCGTGTTATACTCTGCTTTATTGGAGGAGCCAAAAGCGGGATTTACGCGAGACCAGTGCTGTCGCCCTGCCTAATCGCGGAGAGGGTCACAGTTCCATCTCTCAGAGACTCCACCTAATTCCGGCCCTGATGGCAGCTTCAATCTTTCTACCGCAAATAGCAAACATTCATACAAAATTCTAACATCGATTTTTTTTCTTCTTCCCTTTAACTAATGCAATGTGTTGCGAGATGCATATCATAAATTCGTTAGTTTAATTCTGGTAGAAAATTCTTTTTAGGGTTTAATTATACTAACGACCCGTTTTGAAGCAACACGAGGGCTATTCTGGGACAGACCCCGTAATTTTGAACCGCGGTCTTAAAAAGAGGACGACACTTGAGCTTGTACGCCCTCTGCAAATTTCTGCTCCGCATCAGCGCCCTTCCGTCTAAACATTGGGTTACTAGGCTTTACACTCCTTTGTGTAAACCGAGGGAAAATGGATGTTGTGCAGCACACCAGCGGGGGAAAGTTTGACCACCATACGTATTATTTAACTTGCAACAGACCCAATACACGACGGTTCTTCAGTGGAATCGGGTTTCGAACCTCAAACAATCCGGCCCCGAATCCGACACTTTCCCACTCGGCAACCGCGGCCTCAAGCCTTTTTCTGACACCCATTAGATTGAAAATATGCACCTGTGAGGCTGGACATTCTCCACCGGTCCACGCCAAAACCAGTCGACATTGCGACAATCCGGTCGGAATCGGAGCGGAAAGCTGGATATCCTTTGGACTTCCGGGCCATATAAGAGGAAATGAGACCGGTATAGACATATGTGGGGGCTGAAGGCTCTCTCGCGAATGGGAAAACCAAATCAAAGCAGGTAGGGGTTCGCGTTTTGAAGGCAGAGGAGGAGTAGGCGCAATAAGGGATCGGAGTGTATTTGCGTTGCGTGAAGCGGTTGTGAATGACTGACTTAAATGAGTGGATTAAAAATGGAGTGATCATGAAAGAACGGCTTAAGTTGTTTTGTAGTGGAGATATAGCTTTTCAAAGTGGGGACATTCTTTTCAAATCGCCCTTTATATGACAGTTAATCTCGGTTTTTCCAGTGACGTAGCGATGGTAAATGGTGTCCAGGGAATAATATGATTTTTTCACCCCAGTCATCATCAGTGGCTTAGCAAGTGCAGAGAGCGTCCGGGGAATATTATTTTTACACCGTCTCATCATATTTTGCTTCAAAAATTGGCTTAAACGCTGTAATGTTTTGGCGTTCCGGGCATGTATAACCCCCTTTCTCCCCCTGTCACTACGCCTCAAAGTTATTCTAAGAGTTTTAGTCCTGTTTTAATTTTTGGATACGTGTGACAATTTTCAGTTGATCCGAGTTTAAAGTCACATTGTTTATTTATGTCATTTAGATTTCGAAGTTGCATGGTGAGGGGCCTCATTGAATGATGTCATTTCGAGCAAGCCCTGACACTGAGACTGATACAAGAGACTTCACATCTCCTGGTGGAAAGTGACAAATATAAGAATGTTATAAACCCCACAGATCTAGATTGCAACGTATGACAGTTCTTGGATGGAATCTAGCACCGGTAAACAGGAAAGAATGCTTTTCCAGTGGATATTTTTAACATTTCTCAATTATACTACATTTTTCTTTGTTTATTAAGATATTTTTGAATATTTTTATATCCATGTAAAAGTAAGAAATCTTCTTATCTTTCACGTTGTAAAACATATTCCCAGCAAACAATTTTCTAGATGCATCTGTTGTTTCGTTCAAAAGAGAAACTTGGTACGTGCGATTTATACAGAAAAAAATAATTTCTTTTCAAAGCTGAAACTTTAAGAAAGCAACACGCTTCAGATTTATGAACTCGTGTTTTCTGAACAAACCGATTTCAAAAGGCATTTGCTTATTACTTACACAATGGAGAAGGTGTATATTATGTGATTTTCGTAACCAAGCGTTTTCTCACCAGAAAAACTGACAGACGCACACACAAAAAGCATCGTATGCTTACGGCATATGCACAAAAGCATGCTATCAACAAAATCAAGAGACAAATTTTCTTGATTCCAAGAACACATTTACCGACACATGCGAAAGAAAACCATATGTATGACATGTGCAGCAAAGTCTTTTATCAGAAAAATAATTTAATTATGCATATAAGGACGCATACTAAGGAAAAACCATATTCATGCGATTTGTGCGGTAGAGGGTATTCTCAGAAAGATAATTTAATGAAACATTTACGGACGCATACCGATGAAAGACCATATTCATGCGATATATGTAGTAAAGCGTTTTTTCAGAAAAGTCATTTAATGTTACATTTACGATCGCATACGAAAGAAAGACCGTATGCTTGCGACTTGTGCAGTAAAGCATTTTCTCAGCAATCAACTTTAAAGAAGCATTTAGTGACGCATACGAGAGAGAAGCCATATTCATGCGATTTATGCAATAAATCGTTTTCTGAAAAATATGGCTTGCAGAGACATTTAGTGGTACATACAAAAGAGAAAACGTATGCATGTGATATATGCAATAAGGCGTTTGCTTGGAGAAGTACTTTAGGGATACATTTACGGACACATACGAAAGAAAAACCGTATTCATGCGATACATGCAATAAAGCATTTTCGCATCAATATGCTTTAAAATTACATTTACGGACGCATACCGAAGAAAAACCATATTCATGCGATATATGCAGTAAAGTGTTTTTTCGGAAATATAATTTAATGATACATTTACGGGCGCATACTAAGGAAAAACCATATTCATGCGATATATGCAGTAAAGTGTTTTCTCAGACAAGTATTTTGATGAGACATTTACGGACGCATACGAATGAAAAACCATATTCGTGCGATATATGCAATAAATCGTTTTCTGATAAATATGACTTGAAGAAACATTTAGTGGTGCATACAAAAGAGAAAACGTATGCATGTGATATATGCAATAAAGCGTTTTCTTGGAAAAATTGTTTAAAGATGCATTTATTGACACATACGAAAGAAAAGGCGTATTCATGTGATATATGCAGTAAAGTTTTTTCTCTTCAAGGGAATTTAAAGATGCATTTACGGACACATACGAAAGAAAAACCGTATAAATGCCCTACGTGCAGTAAAGTTTTTTCTCTTCAAGGGAATTTAAAGACACATTTACGGACACATACGAAAGAAAAACCGTATAAATGCGATACGTGCAGTAAAGCGTTTTCGCAACAACACGGTTTAAATGCACATTTAAGGACGCATACCAAAGAGAAACCGTATTCATGTGATATATGCGATAAAGAATTTTCTTGGAAAAATAGTTTAAAGGCACATTTTCTGACACATCAGGAAAGAAAAAGCGTATCCATGTGATACATGCAGTAGTGTTTTCTCAGTAGTAGATTTTAAAGAAACATTTGGTGACACATCCGAAAGAGAAAAAAGTGGTTAAAATTACTGTCATTTTATTATCTAAATGTGCTGGTAGTTCCAATCGCCAGAATTGCAAGCACAATGCATTTTATCAACTGATATTTTTGATCCTCCTTCAATGTTTCCTCTTTTCTCGTTGATTGTAACTAATCTTGAGTTTAAAATATTGTGAATCGGCCGTCTCTAAAAGAAATTCAAGCGGCAGTGATAGTAAGGGAAACTCGAAGCTGCATCTCGCCATATCCTTGTACTCAGTATAATTCCTTCAGAATACCCCTCGGTCAATTCGTAGTTCAAAGTAATTTAGGTAAAAATTAATGTATTTATTAATTTGAGTTATGAAACTTTGATGCAGTATATTTATTTTTTTATGTGGTAGTTATTAGAAATGTATATGCATTTTTGGATAACCTCTTATCCGTATATAAATTTTAGTTTACTTCTTTTCTATGTTATGCAAAATGTGAAGCTACATGAAATATTCTGTTTTACTTGGAATTAGTTTGTGAATATGTAATCTTATGTTTATAAAGATCCTCTATTTTGTAATAAAGACATCTTTTTAACGATTTATTTCCTTTGTCTGCTTTTTTTTAAAGAAAAATTTCTGGTTTTTCTAATCTCGTGCTCTATTATAAATATTGTAGTTGAGTCAAAGACTCATGGCCAAGAAGAGATACAGCATCTTCTATTGATGCAAGGAACCCGAAGAATCTAAGTGACACCCATGATAGAAATTCCTCATAACTATTATATATGGGAAGGGGGAGTTTGCTTTATAGGAAGTCTTTGAAAGGAAACTAATCCATATTTGTGTGTCGCTGGGTAAAAACTTCCTGCAACCAGCGGAACCACAGCGAGGAAACTCTTTACCAAAGCGTACATTCTGTATATAACATTCACTGTGAGAGGGTGTGCGTATGTTCCTTATACGCATAAGTCTGCAGTTTTGATCCGATCTTGATGAAATTTGGCACAAGTGCTCTTCAAAACAACAAAAAGATCGCTATCAACTTTTCAAATCCCAAGAGCAAGCTTTTGCTGTTTTTTCGCGATGTCTTCTGAAGATATTATGTCACAAAAACCTTTTTTACTGAATCTTAAAGTCAAAAAATAAGCCTTTCGGTGAGAGCACTTTCATTTCCCTATTAATTTTCTGTAATTTTAATTAATTAGTTAAAATTAATTTTATACACAAATATACTTGAATTCAACACATGTCGAACAACAATACAGACGAAGAACTGAGAACACATTAACAGAATTATGAAAGCACACTCTAGAAAAAAAAAATTTAACTAGACGATTCATAAACAATTTATATCGGGAACAACTGTTGATTTGGTTCAATTATTCCCTTTTAGCTGGAATTAATTTCACTTTTCCAAGAGTGAGAACAGATCATTGTACTGCTCATAGTTTCCTGTCTCTTACAAAGTTCTGATACTAAAAGGACCGAACAACGCCGGGTAATCTGCTAGTTATACCCATAAAAGTGTTTAGCGGCATATGCTTTAAGGTCTGTGACGCATAGACAATCTATACATTTATGCATTTTGTTACGAAAATGGGGAACTTCAGCATTTTTTAAAAACACGTGAAAGCCATCCATATTTCTAGAAAAAATTGTTCTACTTTCAAATATGCAAGTGAAATTTTACAGAAAAATTTATTTATTTAAATATTGAGAGCGAAAGATGCACTGAAATAGCAGAAATCGTGATGCAATCCGAAACGCACTCTCATTGGCCGAGTAGATTTTGACGTCAAGTGTGCCTTCCTTCGCATGCTTATCTTTCGCTACATTTGTACCCTGCTTTGAATCAAGGCGTTTGTACCAGCTAATATTTTAATTGAAGTTTTTTAGCTTGTCTACTATTCTACGTTCAATTTCACAATGGATATTATTTTTGTACAAGGTAAATCGGATAATTTGCCAAGGATTGATTCGACAATGATGGCAATGTATTGCAAGAAAAATTCCGATTTTATGATGGCTGAGATACGAGGAATAAAAGCACAACGGTAAGATTTCTCCTTTTTTTTATAATTTCTTTTTTCCCCTCCGATTTTAAGATTTTCATCTATTACGAACTTGAGGCTAAATAGTATCCTTTTTCAAAAAAAAAAAAAAAAAAAAAAAATGGAGGCATTATTAATAAAATGTAATCAATGACTTTTTTTCAGATTATATTATTAAATAGAATCTGATTTTTAAAAGGTCATTTTAGCAAGAACTATTATTTTAAACTTTAAAAAAATGACATTTTTGAAGTTTTTTAAAGGTTTAAAAAATACTTAATTTTTAATATTTTTTTAGTCATTTTAAGTTTCTTGAATTATTGGAAACAAAAGTAACCATGAGATTGAAGATTTGATTATTTTTTGAAGTTTAATAATTATTTTTGTAACTAAGCCTGAAAAAAAACTTGAACATTTAAAAAAAAATTAACTTTGGTAATTAAAAAAAAATAACTAGAATCTCGGGCCAAAATCCATACTAATTCTTATAGTATATATATAATAATAATAAAAAATAAAAGTTTGAGAAAAATGCATTTAAACTTTGTAAATGCAATAAACAAAAACTAATAATGCTTGCAGAGCTTTAAATTTTTAATGTGTTAAGAGTGTGTTTTAATGTGTACCCAAAATTTAGAAATATCCAGATATATACGAATTTCCCCCGAAAACTTGGGGTTTTTTTGTGATAAAACTATAAAAATAAAACTTACTGACTCAACTATAGAGAAGAAAAATCAGTAGTAATATAGACAGCTGTTGTTTTACCGCATTTAAAATTACTTGTTTTCACAAAAAAAAAAAAAAAAAAGCTTAACTTGGGTAAAAAAAAAAAAAACTGACATATGTCAGAAACCAAACAGTATCCCATGGTGTGTATACTAATTTGTAGACAGACAGAGTGCTTAAAAAATAAAAAAAGCATGAAAAACAGAACCGATGATCATCACTATCCCCGTGTGGATGAATCAGCATAAATAAAAATAAAGCTGGAAACCACTAAAGGCCAGCTGCGTTTTCATGTATGTGTCCGCGCTTAACTGTTCATGCGAAAAAATAAAAAAAACTTTTAAAAATTAAACAAAATCGTGGTTTGAAAAGTATAAAATAATTTTCTTTTTAAAGTCGGTGCCAAAATAGAAACAATATTAAATTTATTTATAAACCTTAATCAACAATAGAACCTTAAAACTACACGCGGCTACCACGCAATCTTTCAATAGGAGTTCATACAGGTACTTATGCGTTTCTCAACTATAATAATTGATGAGCAAACTAACTTTTCGAAGACTAATTTTGATTTTAATACATTCATTGAATATAAAGAATTTATTTTGCATCAAAAATGAATTCTGCGAATTATTTTGTTGAACTACAAATGAAAACGAATTTCATTATCAAAAAAGTCGTGAATTTAAACTAATTTTTAAGATATTCTTGTTAATTTTCAATAGTACTGTAATTTTTTAAAAAATATAAGAAACATTCGAATATCCATTGAAAAAATTTATGCTATAAAATAACATGAGCAAGTTTTTTTTAAAAAAAGATTCTTAAAGAAGGTGGGATCTTCTATATTTTTACCCTTTGAGGGGCAATGGCCCCTCAAAGGGTAAAAAAATAAATTCCATGTAATCAAATGGGAAAAAACTAATTAACTTTAACTATTTGCTTTAAAATATCTTAATTTTTTTTGCTGCTAACCTCACCCTATACTTCTTTTAAAAACAAACAAACAAAAAAAAATATCGAATTTTGAATTTACTGTGCTTCATGATATATCATTTTAATAGGTATAATATAGATTAATAACTCGCATCAAAATGATCTCCACAGACATGACGAACGCTGCTTGCTGATAATTCCGGATTTAGCTTCGGATCTCTCTTCATCGCTTTACACCACTTTTTGCGAATAACATAATTTCTTGGCACATCGATAAATAATTTATCGGGTGCCGTTACAGTTGTATTACTACATTTCGGAACAATACAATACTTGTATCTTGCCGACATTATTTTATCTGATGCGATAGTCGGAAATTATAGAATAAAAGAGAATCTCTATAGAAAGCGAACGCGAAGGAAGCGTGTGTCTCCCCTGTCAGGCACCGGTGACGTCAGACCCGTTTCGCGCCAAAATGGATCGTTTTTTCCGCGAATTCTGAGAGGCGAACTTTGATTGCAAATTTAGAAAAAAAAAACTGTCTAGAATTTTTTTTAATGCTATTGTTCGTTTCGAAGCATTTTAAATCGATCTAAAAAATTGAAAAAATGCTGAAGTACCCATTGTACGGTGAAAGTAGCCCAACAAGCTGGATAATGGAGAATGACGCTTTATTCCACGAATATTTCACAAAACACAGGTAACAAGAAATACAGTACTTGTACCAAACTGGCAACACAAGAAAGCAGCAAATCATTAATAATAACAGAAATATTACTAACAATAGCTAACAGCTGACCAACTCGCACTGCAAACAAAACTCCAAAGAGATCCTCCATAGATTAAACACCTCAGATATAGCTTTCCAACAAGGCGTGACGTCACATGCAATTCTCTAGAAATATTTCCATACCTATGTTCCTAAGAGAGATAGATCCATAGTTTGTGCATTTTCTAAAACCTTCATGTTGTAGCCAATGTTACCTAGTTCGGTGGTCATTGATTTAGTGTCCAATACGAATCTGTGTTTCCTACCGTAAGATTAACATGGGGGAGAAACAGTATTATAGATTTGTAACGATACCTTACGATTATTGGCCGACCTTTAGACGACTGGACCAATTTCTCCCATGAGGGGACGCCTTTTCTAGTGAGCTAATTAGGCTGTAGCCCAGGGGAGCGAATGATCCAATGGAGCCTAAAAATTTGCTGCACTGATTTGATTTTAATTTTGAACCAAAAAGTTGTTTGACTATAATTTTCAATATGTTAAAAGTGAAAATAGGATTATTTATTGTAGCTACACTTTAAAGTAAAATACAGATTTTTTTATGAATTATATAAATAAATATAAAAATATTAAATGAAATACAAAGTGCTTGGATATGTTTCATTACATTAATTTAAATATAAAGTGTATTATTGTATTTTTGCATTAAATAAATATATAGAAACGAAAAGAAAAAGGTGTTTTTTTTTTATTTAACCATTAAACTAATCAAGTACATGATAAGGGATAGTGGAAGCTGCTTTAAAGGTCCTATTTTGAAAAGGCACCGATTTGAAAAATTAAAAGGTGACCATCAGAGAACTTATTCCTTTTTTTTTTACAATTATTTTACTTTTCTTAGTTGCTTTAAGAAGTAGGTATTTTTGTTGATCTATAGGCAGGATTACCATAACTTTTCAGGTGAAATCCGTTCACGCCGGGGAGGAGGGTTAAAGGGTCTTGTGGGAGGAGATAAAAGCCTAATATAAAATTCGAAAAGCTGCCTACCAATTACCCTGATTCATAATAGTAGCACGGAATTTAAGGAAGTGAAAAAAAATCGGCACGTCAGAATGCAAAGAAGATTCAATTTTTATTAATGTTTGGTAATTCAGAATTATGCGGATAAAAAGCAAAATTAAAACAAGACTGCCGAAGCTTTTACTTTGAATTGGTGCCTGGATAAGAAGTCTCATCCATATTCTCATCAACAATATATGTCTTTCATTGGCGGAATGACGTCGGAGTTTTCGAATAGGTCAAATTTTCTCGATTATAATCAAATTTCTCCCACGTCGCATTAACTGGCGGGAATCCGGACATTATTAATTTATCGTATATGAAGTATACAAAGAGAAAGAAAGCATTGTAATCTTCAAAAAATTCGAACTCGAGATTTTGATGAATCTCTGCGTTTTAGACCTCCCCTGGTTCGAAAACACGATTTTGGTATTATGTCTGTGAACACAATAACTGTTAGAGCTATTGGGATGAAATTTGGTATGTGATCTTTAGGCCACGAACAGACGCCTCGTTTTCGGCGAAAGCTGTGGCTGTGAGGCTACACATGACCCCGTGTTCTTTAATGGCGCTGTTCACACTGGCACGACAAAATTGTGTAACCAGTTCTCGTCGCGCGCGTATCATCCTTCCCCAATGAAACAGCTCCGGTTCCGCCGGCAAATCGTCGCAAGGTCGCATAGTAACGAGAGACAGTGTTCACACGTGTTTTTTTACGAAAGCGTTTTCGCTGTACCCGGATGGCAGCTCCAAAAACCGATTCTGTTCTTTAAAGTTAAATAAAAACTTATAAGATTTTAGAATATTTAAAACATTTTTTGTTCCTTTTTCGATGAATTATATTTTATTATGCCGATGTTATGAATTCTTACAAATAATTAAAGCGAATGTGTCTGTATTTGTACAAGATGAAAATGTAATATCAAGTTAATTTTTTTTCGCCTTTTCGAAATAACTTTCGAAAATATTATTGAATTGTAATTTTAATGTAATATTTTATTTAGAAGGATAATTATAATACATTTTATTTGATAATAAAAGCTTAATTAAACTGTTTTGTTATAAAGGCATATTCATATTTTATTTTCTTATAAATATCTTTAACAGGCGTATTGTGAAGAAATGCTTTTGCTAAAATTTGTATCTACGATAATATGAGGGGACGGGTTTTTTCCAAGGAAATAGTCTTTTCATCGGCACTCGCTTTATATTCAGATTTTCACTGATACATTAATTAAACTGGCCGCTGATTCATTAAATGCATCAAGTTTCCTTCAACATTTAATATTGTAATCGTCAAAAAATTCGAATTCGTGATTTTGACGAAACTCCATGTTTTAAACCTCCTTGAGTCAGAAAAACACAATTTTGGAATTATGTCTGTCTGTGTGAACACGATAACTCGAAAACTATTAGAACTATGGGGATGAAATTTGGTATGTGATCCTGACACATAATTTGTAAGTTTTTTTTTAAAATCAAATTTTGGACGAAATCCGTCTACAGGAATTCTGTCTGTCCGCGTTTATGTGAACACTATAACTCAAAAACTTGAATAGCTAGATGAATAAAATTTGGTACACAGTTTTATCATCAGGAATGTAGGTCCGAATCAAATTTTTGATATTAAGGAAGTTGCTGAACTTTAATTTGCTTTGTCCTAATTTAAAGTCCATTTCATAAAAAGTTAATTACGCCGTTCTGAAAATAAATAAATAAACTACAAAAAAGTCAATTACTTGTTTTTCGTTAAAATTATTTCTTTACCACAGTGCAGTAAACAACGTCCAGATGGTCCAAATTCGGCGACTCCATCCTAATCATTTCAATGATGTGAATTTCAAAGTTGTGCAATTTTTTCCTTAATTTTAACAAATTTCAGAATATATTTATATTTATACTTTGCAAAAAAAGCAGATAATATATATTTTTTAACGAACGGTTGAAAATTATTAATGTTTTAGGTCAGCTGAACAATATTTAGCAAATAACTTTTAGATATAACGTATAACCTTTTCAGTTCTTCATGTTCAAATTTTATTATTTTTCTAATTTACTTGAAAAATGTGACTGGAGAATAATAAATAAAAATATAGCCTAGCCTTTGTAAAATATGAAATTGCTTACTTTTTAAAGCGATTTTTTCCCTACAAAATAACACATGCAATGATCATTATGAATTGTTATATTGTTTAAAAATAACTCGAAATGGAATTTTTATCAAAATAAAATTATTTAAATTCAATTACATGCCTACTATTTATCAGGATAAGCAGAATATCCATAGGATATTCTTTAATTTGTGAGAACATCATATGAAACACCGGAAAACAAA
>BGPR01037360.1:0-15157 GCA_013235015.1 Araneus ventricosus
AAGATGCAATATTTAAGGAAATAAACGCTTGTTCCACTGTTTTTGGGACACACTGTATATCCACGAGTGAGTCAGAAATAATAAGAAACAAGAACCTTCAAGTATAAAACTGATATATTTGATTTTTAAGCCTAAAGCTATTTTCATAACGTAAACATAATATTTTTTTTGAATGCTGGTACGAAATGCCTTTTCCTCCCTAAGTATACGAAATTAAACAATAAGAAATTCATTGTTGTTATTCTAATTCACACAGGCAGAAAAAGATACATGACATATTAGAATATCAATGTCAATAATAGCGAATTAAGGATTAAGGAAATGATTTTATTCCCTTTATACAAATAAAATAGATTTTTCACTTATTAAAAATAAAAAAAGTAGCAAAGCTTCTATCTTAATTATAGGTCATGAAGAAGGACAAAATCAATTTCATTTCCTAATAGTATTATAAAAAGATGTTAGGAAATCGAATTTTTTAAGAATTAATCACATTTTAAAGGAGAGTTCTAGGTGCTTCATTCTGAAAAATATTGTCATTCGAAACGATCTTGGCTGTATTTTATTTTTTAACGAATTGCTTTTCAATAAATTGGATTAAAAAATTACATCTAAGTTGGTTTAGTACTTCAAATAATATTTTTCTTTCTTAATAGGAAAAAAAATGTAAAGGATTAAGTTTATTTAACTGACATCTGCGCTTTCTGTAATCTGTGTGTGTGTACATTTACATGAAACGAAGCGAGAGATATTAATAAATTGAGACAATTTTAGAATCAAAAAAAGATTTGATGTGATTTTAAGGATATAAATTTGAAGAAATAACCTCCCTAATTGCTATGGTCTTTGCTTTTCCAGTTGTTAGAAATATAACGATTACGATTCTAAGACGATATAAATTTATTTGTTTTATTTCGATCATATTTTACCGTTTTCTGCTACACAAACAAATATTAAAATAACTCGAGACTTTTCTTACCAATAATCCCATCTGTACAGAACTTGGTGAAGTGAAATCAATTATTTTGTTTTCAAAACCACATCGAATTCCATTTTCACTCAGAGCGAAACGCATGAAATACCCGATTAAGTTGAAGTTTATTCTTTGCCTTAAGGTATTTTAAAATATACATTTCTTTTCGAGTTTTATGAAAATAAGCAGTTTTCTTTATGAAAGCTCATCTTGCATGTTTCTAGAAAATTGAAGAGAATATATTTTAAAGTAAATATAAAAGGATATTAAAGAATTCTGCATGTGTTATTAGAAGATCGATCAAAACATTCTGTACAGTTTAAATGTAAAGATGTAATGTAAGAAATAATTTAAATGGAACTTGATAAGAAAGTATTGTATTAAGTGTATTGAAATACAATTTATTGTTTATGGAAAAAGTTAAGTGGAATGTTTCTACACAGAGAAATTTTCGATTTGTCGCATAATATAATATCTTATCGTAAATAGAAAAATCTTGTTCCATTGTAATAGACATTTTTATATATTATTTCAAGATAATTATTAGTTTTATTTAGTATATTTTCTTAAATCTGAATTACGTATTGAAAAGTCTATTTCTTAGAATAGCAGTTTCTTTTAATACGTATGTGTTCTTTATCATATTTATTTTCTGTCGTTTATACGTTGAACAATTGAAAAATGGACGAATAAATATTAATAAATTAATGTTATCTAGCTTATTAAATTATAACTAATACATTGATTCTCGATTCTCTTTTTAGAGCTTATTTTTGCATGCTTGTTGTTATTGAAAGGGAAATTTGTGCTTTCAACACATAATTGCTTTAATTTTTGCTAGCGTATAAAAACTATCGTAGTTAATACAATTATTGTGCTATACAAACAGGAGACCCAGATGAGAAAAATACTACTCATAAAAATTAACTATGCGAAATTATATCAGTGTTACCATATGTTCGCACCAACCACTACTTTGGCTTCCTTTACCAATTTACCAATTTATAACAAACCTTTGACGCCGCCATCCGCCATCTTGCATCTCTGTCGGAATTACCAGAAGTTGTCTGGTTTTCATGTGTGCATGTGAATGAGCACCGCAGCTCTCCCATGTATTTTTGCATCATGTATTTTTAATCATATTTATACGCATATCAACTCTCCTGAGTGCTTGTAATAGTTCATGTAGTATTCGCAGTACATGTTCAATTACTATTGTTCGCAACGCATCTAGCTCTTGCATGAGCAAAACCAGCTTCTGCCATCAAGCAGCATTTATTGAAAATATATAAGTTAACTTGTAAATAAATTATATATTTTAAATAATCAATACAGTTCGCTCACTTCGTCAAATAAAACGCGAACACCATACTCGACACAAGAAAAAATGCTCTAGTTTTGTAAAAAGAGCTAGAAATATCTGGTGCTTTTTGGATTTTTTAAGCGTTTCATTTTGTACACCAGCCGAATCTCAAAGAAGTTAGCTCAACTCTGCTTTATGAGAAAAAAATAATGCACGGATTGAAAAGAAAAGATTGTCGTAGACGACTGCCAATTGTCTATTTATAAATAAAAATTCAAACTGACGAATGGAAATTTCGATCAATTGTACTCTCAAACCTTTGAATTACGAATTTATTTAATTTCTGATTAGATGAACCATCCCATTAGAACATTTACCGTTATTTCAATCTATATAAGAATATAAAGGAAACCTAAGATAATAATTGAGATACTAAATAGGTAATTTTGTCACTAATTAACCAAATACTTTTATTTAATTACAATTTCGATCTGGGGTACTTTTAATTGAATCTGCTAGTCGTGACGTGTTGTTGTTCCCAGCGTGGAGATGGCTTGACTGACAGTTAAGACGGCTTGATTTATACGACCGGCGTCTCCAAGATGTCAGGTAAACCAGCCAAATAATATCTTGGTCTAGGCACGAGATTTTCTCATCTACTCCCGCTGACAAGGGGAACAGGAGGAATGAAATCTCTGGCTCCCCCGGTCCAAGGGGGGGGGGGGCGACTGCCCGGCCTGTGATAAGAAAAAAAAATGTTTTCTTATTTTCGATAGTGTTTTATTTTTATCTTTCGAAAATGAGGCCCATTATGAGTTGAACTATATTTTTACATTTATTTCTTTTGAATATAACACTCAAACATTCTCAATTACAGAAGATGGATAACAGTCATATTTTCCTAATAATACGTGACATGACCGTGCTGATTAGCCACTACAGTCCTAATTCGCAAGGAGCGGGGTGGGGAGGGGATGATTTCGAGTTTCGACAGGCGGGTGCAATCGGCCTGACAGGTGCAGCTCGAAAGTTTTCGTTCCCACTGCATTTCCAGGAAGGGTGGAAGTCTGTCCCTCCTATTAATCTGCTTTCTTTACTTGATGTTTAGAGTCCCCTTATTTTATTGCCGGCTACGGGGAGTGCAGATATCTCCATAATGATCTCACAGGCATATTGTGCCCAAATTTGTCACAAGTATGGTTGTTGGCAATATCTGCTTTTTTTGTTATCGGGGACACTTATTTTACTCATTTCATGACTGTATCATGGGAAATTTAATGTTCAAAAACACTTTCCCCCACAATTTATTTCGGTTAAAGGAAAGAAACAGCATATATTTCAGTGATGAGAAGTCTTTGGTGTCCTACATTCCGAAAATGAAGAAGTACGTGGTTCTTGTGTCTTCGCTTCATTATGCCTTTTTTCACAACGATATTCCACTTTTTGCTTTCAGCCTCCCCATGAAGGTCAGTGATTACTTTTCGAATGCTAAAATTAAAATTAATGGCTATTAACCATATTAATTACGAGATTGTTTACCTGCTCGTCAGTGTGAATATTGCGGCCGACGGAGGTTTAATTGCTCAGTCAAAAGCCACTGTCGTACGGCCTTTGTTCATTGATTTTTTTTGTTTATTTATCGTTTGTAGCTATTAATTTTTATGAGTTCAAGGGGGGAGGGCTGCATGCCAGTACTTCGCTCCAGCGCTGAGATAGCATTCGATATACAACGCAATTTTCTGTTCACTTAAGCCATAAATAGAAGAATGACATCGCTGGTTTAGAAATGAGAATAATGTAACTTGTCTCATAAACTGAATCTGGCTGAAACGGCGATCGATTAGATTACAAAACCCTTTTGCTTAGCCCAAAGAACTTGTCTTCTTTACTCTATCAGATTATTATTTCGGAGCATTGTAGTTACTTTATTACCAAGATATTCTGAAAGTTCTTTTGTTCCTCCACGATAGAGTGGGAAATGATCTGAGAGACCAGAACTTTCAAGTATAGTTGATTATTTAAGGAACTATAAAACCTTTAACTTTTCCGATATTTTAGAATTTTTAATGATTTTATTTGAAAGCGTAAATCCTTCCGAGTCTTTTAAGGTATTGTACAAGTGTGTTTTTAAAATAGTATAGACGATATAGTAAAAATGCATCTCCATACATACCTATAGATGTTTAGTAAGTGATTTTTTATTTAAATGCTTTTATCTGAAAATTGCCTTTTCACAACTTGAGAGTAGGATTTTTAAAATACTGTTTATCGTATCAATATATATACACAAACACATTGAAGATAATCGTGCAAAATAAAAGTATTTCGTGTTATGGTTTAATTATGTTGAACATTTATTATGTTTTAACATGAAAAGGAATTAAGACATATCTGGGTACTTATCATATTGCATGATTTTCAAGCCGTGTTATTTCGGAGAGAATTTTCATAACATTTTTTTCGTAACGTTCGATAATTTATATAGAATGTTCCATGTGAGATAATTATTATACGGAATTGGTTTGAATTGATACGATATACAAAATTGGTTTACTTTATGTATACATTTGCAATGCTTAAAACTATTAGACTAACATTAAAATTCATGTGTAGGAAGAAACTGTCTTATGCAACTATAGTAAAATTTTTTTTATAAAAATCCTTTAAGTATTTGTTATGCTATAAATAGTCGCACTTTCACTATTTTTGAGTTGATTATTCATTGTTAAATCTCTTATTGCTCCTTAAAACGCATTGTATGCATCTATTTTTCTACGGTCTTATATAAAGGATGAAGACGCAAGAGGAGATTTTACGACCCACCGAAGAGTTTTCCGAGTTTTCTGCAACAGCTGTGGGGTTAGTAATTTTGCCTTTCAATAGAGAGCGTTCGGTCTGAGATGTTTTAATATAAAGCTTTTGTTGCTTGCTTGATCCTGTTGAAGATAGATTTTCCAACAGAGTGATTTTGGATTTTCGTATTTGTCTACAATAGGTCATTTTGTTGTATTTGCATCAGTTGTATTTTAGCAATTAAAGGGTTTGAGAAATTTCGCTTTCTATTTCCCTTTTGTACGTGCCTTGCTCACGCTTTATTCAGATCCCTTTCAGTAATATTGGAAAGAAATGAGTTTTGATGTAGAACTTCAATTATGCGTTTGATTCCGAGATTTTTAGAAGCTCAAAATAATAGAGGTTTCGATGAAATTATGTATCACAAGTGCTTCCGGCTTGTTATGACTATGACATTAGGCTCCTTTCACATTATGCGGTTTAACCGTTACGGCTCAAAGTTGTTTATTTTCTTTGCCGTGCCATGTTTGCTTTCACACTTGACGATTTGCGCCGTCAGTATTTGAGTGCGGTTTCTAATTTAATAGCTGTTTCAGCATGGATCGGAAGCAAATAGCAGCAGTATGATCTTGCACCCGTCAATCAAAAGAAACGAGACTTATAATCGCCTCACTTTTGGAAGAACAACGTGCAGATGAATGTCGGAATGTCTGTAGAATCTCTTGATGAATTCCAAAACCGAATAAAAAATTATACTCTGCGGCAAAATACTAACATTTGGAACTGCATTCAACCGACAAAAATGGTAGCTGTGACTCTGAAGTAACTGTGTTGCCTGTTAAATCATAGGTAGGGGTGAAACGTCCTCCCTCTGCTGTGACACGAAAGTTTGGAGAGCGGGTGCCAGCTCAGGTGTCGTCCTAGTCATGTGACAGTGGTTGAAAATGACGCGGTGCGTCCTAAAATAGCCCTCGTGTTGCTTCAAAACGGGACGTCAATATAACTAAACAAAATCGCAAGTAACTGACACTTATTTTTACATCTTAATTGTTTGTGTTTAAAACATAAAGTGTTATAGGAAAAAAAAGTGTAAAAAGCAATAGCGAAAGTGCGACTGTTTATTACTTAGCAAAAACTTATAGATTTTGTTTTTACCATAATTACATAAAATAAGTTCCTCCCTAGATATGGATTTTAAAGGTTAGTGTAATAATTTTAAGCATTGCAAATGTATATTAATAACATATTACGTAAATCGATTATACATAAGTTGTGGAACATGGATTTCATTTGCCCGCAGGATTTTAAAAAAACTAAACAACCCATTGCAAACAAATGTTATGAAAATTCCCTTCGACATATTACAGCTTTAAAATCATTTAACATGGTAAATAATCAGATATGCTTTAATCAATATTTATGACGTTAAAATAGTATACCTTTTTCTTGAAAATTATATGCAAGATACCACGCATTGAAAAAAACTATAACGCAATGTTTTGATTTTGTATGTTTTTTCATTGTGGTTATATAAGCATAGCAGGGAAATTTCTGTGTGTTTGATGAACAATATTTTAAAAATCCTGTCTGTAAGTATTTAAAGTATAATTCACTCACCAAACATCTCTTTATATTGAGATGGGTTTTGACTATATCTTCTCAATTATTTAAAGTACACTCATGTGCAATATCATGACATATTCATGATTTAAATTTTCAAATAAAATCATAAAAAAAATCGGAAACTTTAATGGAATCTCCGTAAAGAGTTCAAAATACTGAAGAATTCTATAAGACTGTCGGAATTACTTATGAAAGGTTAAAAGTTTCTTGAAATTGCGACTTCAGAAATAAAACATATGTTGTTATCTTAGAATTCAGTCATGATTATTAGACACTGCTATCCAGATTTTTATTAATTTACAAGAAATAGTATATTCGTTTCCAATACCTTATACATGGCCGTCTTATCCAATGGGCAAATTAGGCAGAAGAAGAGTGCGCTATTGATCCAAGGGATCATAAAACCTTTCTATACTGATTTTGAACCAAAAATATTTATTTAATTGTAATTTTAAATATGTTATACAATTTTATATGTTATAATATGGTATAGAACATAGTTAATAAAATAACCTAGGAGAATATAATGTTATCGAAACATTATAATGCTCTTGAATTATTTTTTTAGCTAGATATTTTGTTTGGGCGGCAAGCATTGTAAAATCTTAAGGCGGCCCTGATCTTACACAATATAAAAATTAGTCAGCATTGGCATATTTCGAAATAAAATAAAACAGCTAAATTTTAAATAGGAAAAAAATAACGAAAACATAAAAAAAATTACACACTCAAATTAAACGAAAGTGCGTTCTATAATAACAATGAAATCATTTAAAAATGACAAAGACAATAGTAAAATTAAATTTTGAAGCATTCTATAAAAATAATGGAATCATTAATTAACTGCAAAAGCTCCGAGAAGGCAAAAAGAACAAGTGACCTTGTGAAGGTGACGGACGGCAGCCGGATGAAATTCGAGCAATGTGAAAGCGTCAGCATATTTTCATACATTACTACTAAGACGAAGTCGTAACGGCGCCGATTTTTCCAGTCGCGCACGCGGCTGGTTTAAACCCCAACAAACGGACTCAAACCGCGATCGGCTAATGTGAAAGCTCCCACTCATTTCTTCAGTTTACCACCAAGAGGCGGCCTAATGCATTCGTGCCGTAACGGTTCAACCGTATAATGTGAAAGAGGCCTTACACTGTTATGTTGACCATGGCACTACACTATGTTATGAACATAGTGTCGTGCTTCAATAAATAAAGTGCAACTGAAAAGTTGATATAAATAGAAAAAAGTAAGTTTCTTTTAATATAGGAAGAAATCATTAGGAGGAATATAATTACAGAAAAATTCAGTCAAACTGAAAATAAAGAGGAAATGTTACAAATGGTATGTGGATATAAACACATGTACAAGTAAACTATTCAATGATGGTAATCCAGCTAAAAAAAAGCAGAAACTCTACAGAAAAAAAATTTGAAGTTTTTTTAAAGATTTCTGAGATTTTTTGAAGACAGAAAAAATCTGCATTTTTTTCTTCAATTTAATCTGCATAAAACCTGCAAAAAATTTCTTATATTTTTCTCTAAATATTCTGCAGAATTTTGTAAGAGAGCAAAAAAAAATCTGTATTTTAATCTGCATAAACTCTACAAAAAATTTATTTAATTTTTTTCTTTAAATATCCAGCAGAATTTTTAAGACAACAAAAAATCTGCATTTTGTCTTCAATTCAATTTGCAATTATTTAGTAGATTTTCACAACATAATTAAACTTGAATCTTATCCAATAATCTGTTGATTTTTTGAAGATTTAACCGCAATTTCATAATATCTGCATTTATCTAAATACATATTTTGCACCACATTCTCTAATATTGCAGTTTTATTTTCAAAAGGATATAAAACAAAATTAGAAAGTAATTATTATTATTGTTTAATTTTACAGCAGCCAGGAATTTCATCAGTTCCTTATTCAATTAGTGATATCGACCATATACTTGTATAGAAAAGGAATGCATCAGCAGAAAAAATTTCCCAATCGAAAAGTGTCTTAAGCACTAAACTTTTTAAAAGAAGGAAAAATGGAGCTTGCGCCCTTTGAATGGAGAGAAGGTTTATCAGAAAGAAAACAAGTGAAAACGAATTTATTAAAACAGAGAATTTAAATTATTGAACAAAAATATTACTAATCTCATCTATTACTGATCTGTACGACTTTGAAACACGTGTTCTGACCATGGTTGATTTTTACACCACTAAATGGCGCCACTAGAGCTATGGTGACGTTAAAACTCAAATAGATTATTTTACCCCCATCTTGTGTAGTCAGGTGTGGTCATGTGGTTAGTACTCCTGCCTGCCATCTCTATGTACGTGAGTTCGAATACCGGCCAGGATGAATTTGAAGTTTTGTCACAATCGACATCGTATCAATAAATTAATTACATTGATTAAAATTAATAATTGAGCCTTGACAGTAGAAAATTTGAAGGTATTTGGAATATAGTTTTCTTCAGATAAGTGAGGTTGAAGTTTTGTCACAATCGACATCGTACCAGTAAATTGAATTACAAATTAGATTAACTGCATTAATTGAAATTAATAATTAAGCCTTGACTGCAGAAAAATCTGCAGAAAATCTGAAGGTATTTGGAACATAGTTTTCTTCAGATATTCTACATTTTTTTCTGCAGAAAATCTAGAGAAAACATGTTCCAAATACCTTCAGATTTTTTGCAGATTTTTTTTAGCTGGGAAGGTTTCGGCTTCGGAAACGCAGGTTTCCAGGCTCAAAACCCGATTACAATCAAAGATCTGCCGTATATGTAAGCCTGGTGCACATTAATTCTGACATCGTGTGTTAAACCCTCTCTCGTTGGTGTTATACGGAAGCTTGAAAAGAGGAGTGCAAGCTCAGGTGTCGTCTTCATCAGACAGGGGTTCAAAATTACGAGATCCGTCCCGAAATAGCCCCTATGTTGCTTCAAAAGGGGACGTTAATATGACTAAACTAAACTATCAACGTATGTAAAGACATCCAGTTCCCTAAAATTATTTACAGTTGAAAAAGGTACCTTTCGGTGTGTCATTTTTCCCTTCCAAAATTTCTCATTCAAAATTATCTCCTTTGCTGTGTTTAATACACTTTGCATTTTTTATACAAATAACGTTAACTAGAAGTAAAAATATATTCTATACCAATTAGTTTAGCATTCAGTGTAAGAAAATCGCGGATCTCTTATTCTGACTTGTCTAGAAATAATACAATTTTAAAGTTTGTATGCACTTAAATAACAACTGAATATTTTAAAAAATGCTAACCTACGCAAAATATGACTAAGAATAAATGAAAGGAGACAATTTTCAGACGATCTAAAGGTGCGTATACACTTGCGAGCAGACGCCGAATAGAATCGTTTGTGAACAGATGCTCGCAAGTGTAGACGGGTTATTTTATTTCCCGCGAACGGTCAGGGTGCTGCTGGCGGCGAGCCAAAAACTGTCGGCTCATCGAAGAATTCAAAGAGATTCGCTATTCTAGTTGGTACGGGTTAATGTGCTGTTCGCTGGATACGGCGAATCTGCTTCGAACTTGAAAGATCATATTTAGATAGGCGTGTGCTTCTTAATTTTTTGTTTTTTGTTTTTCCTTTTCTCTGGTAATTATGGAGTGGACAGAACTAAACATATTCATATTAATAGAAGTTTACAGAAATTAGCCTTTTCTCTCGTATCCGAACCGCACGGACCGTTGTAGAAAAAACTTAAAAGAAGGTTTCCCGACAGAAAAAGGTGAGGAAATAAAAGTATCAGTGACCCAGTGTAAGAAAAAGATTATATTCTTGCTTCTACCGGCACAGAGAATAAAGAATTCCATGGAAAAAGGAAAATATAGGTTATAAAATATAAAGAATACAAATATTATATATTTTTTAAACAATTTTAGTTTTTTTATTCTTGAAAACATTTTTTTTACAACATTAGCTTTATATAATAAGTTTTCAATTGCTAGTCATCTTGGTTAAGTTACTAATTCATAATACATATTTATTTAAAATTTCCCCATTGTTTGATGAAGTTAAAAAATATGAATTTTATATAAAAATTGAAATTAATGCGAAAAAGGACGAACTTTTTCTGTGCTCGCTTCTGAGATAGAACATTTTAATATTAAAAATTTTGAACAAAATATCTACGCATGGTGAAATTTTCCTTAATTAAAATGTCTAACACCAAAGAGACCTGAATTGTAATGATTGTGAAATTAAAATGAAACTTAAAATATATAATTAGAAAGAACAACGAAATTAAGTGTTTTCGTTTTTGCAATTGTTATTTAATTTGGTTAAGTTACTAATTCGGAGCGCATATGTACTTCAAATGTCAGCTTTGTCGTTTGATAAGATATTGTAAGATTAGCTTTAAAAATATGAATTTTATGCAATCTGAAAATAATGCTAAAAGGATTAATTTTTTTTCAACTCTGCTTTTGAATATTTTTATATTAAGTGTTTTTTTTAATATTAAGTGTATTGAACTAAATGACTACGCATAGCCAAATTTTCATGCTTTCTTAATCTAAATATCTAAAACGAAGGAGACCCAAATTATAATGGTTGCGAAAATTGACATGAAAGTTAAAATTAGAAGGTAAAACGAAAATAAATACTTCCTTTACTGCAATTGCTTTTGGTTAAGTTATAAATTCGAAATGCGTCACTATTAATATTTTACTTTTGTTGTTTGATAAGACTAAAATGTATAAATTGGAAATAATTGTAATATTAAGTGTTTTTAACTAAATGTCTATGGTCATGGCCCAATTATAAATTCATCTAAATTAAAATGTCTAAAATTTAGTTTAGTTACATTAACGTCCAGTTCTGAAGAAACGCGAGGGCTCTTGGGACGGACGTTGTCATTTTGAACCGTGGTCAGATGACAAGGACGGCACCTTAGCTGGTACCCTTCCAAGCTTACACATCACACCAGCGGGGGGACATTAGGCACGGCAGATCTTCTGGAGAATCGGGTTTCGAGCCTGGAGCCCTCCGGCCCCGAAACTGAAACCTTATCGCTATGCCGCTGAGGCCGTTTAGAATGGCTAACAGAAAAGAACCTGAAGCACAATAATAGCGAAATCAAAAGGAAGCTTTAATCGGTAATTAGAAAGTAAAACGAAAATATTTTTTTCCAATTACTTAAAAAGAATCAGTTTGAAGTTGGTGCAACAAAATATTTCACTTCACAAGTCTTATCAAATAAAGTAAAAACCATTTCACTGAATGAGGTTTTAGTTGAACATTTAAAAATGTATGTAATATTAAAACTGTGCAAGTGAAATTCTACTTTGGAGTTTAAAGCAAACTTCGTTAACCACAGCTTTAAAAATAGAAAAAATATTTACACGATTAAGCGATTTGATAACAGAATTAAATTAGTTTGATTTTTATAACAATGAAAAGTATTGTTGGAAATCATAAAAAAAATATTGTTTTAAAAAATTGTTGAAATCAAAGGGAAAATAGTGCGATAATTAATACTTTGGTAGCGGGTCTCGTAAAAATACGATTTGTTTTGTTTTTGGATTAACCCAACGTGAGTTTCCTTATTCAAAAATTTGAATTCCGTATGTGAGAGTGAGGTAAAACCGGATACCTTGGTTCTGGATCCATTAATTATCTTTTCTAGAGGACAGATTCAGAATTATTCTCTACTAGTCAAGAAGAAAGACTGGCCATAGAGGCTGTGCTGTTGCTATTGAATTCACTGCGACTGTGAAGATGCTTTTGTTTTAACCGGAACTGTTAGAGTTTTTGCATAGCATATAAGGAATAACTTTTGCTGTGACTATTCCTTTTTTTTCATGACTGAATTCTTTAAAGAAAAATTCAACACGAAAGTGGAAAGCATTAGGGGTTTTTAGAGAGAAAGGGAAGGAAAAAGGGTATAATTCTTAACAGCTTATACGTATCGAACGTTTTAATGTTAATGTTAAAAAATATATAGAACAACGCAGCGCATTGCATTTAGATATTAGCTAAATAACGTCGAAAATATGAACAGTACATTCTTGAAATTTTTATAATTTTTTGAAACTCAACCATCTATTATGTGTATGAAAATTTTATTCATGTTAATAGATTTTTTACTATTAGTGATTTATTATGTTAATAACAACTTTTTATTTATTTATAATCAAGTTGAAAAATAGTATAGAACATTTTTGGTTAAATCGTATTTGATATATATGAAAGCACCGTTTATACGCCTTTCAAGGGACTGACGAAAAATGACGAATAAATGAAAAGACGTATACTCGAAATGAATTACAATGCATAATACGAATGCATCGGGACTGTGATGAAACGACCTATAAATATAATCGATGTATAAATGAGAAACGTATAAACGCCGCTTTACTGTACATTGTTTCACCATATCTTTCTGCATGGGTAAGAATAGAATGTCTTCTTTGCAAATCCTTTATGGAGATGTTTGGAATCTTTTTCACTTAAATTTTGGTTTTGTAATAGAGTATTGTACATATTGTAATCTAGTAGGATTTGTTTCTATAAAAGTTATAATTTCCTAATGATAAAATGCGAGGAAATAGGTACTCTAATTAATTTTCAAATTTGTCTTTTTTTTATATTAATTTAAAGCAGGTTTGACCTTATTTTGCTATTTTGAACATACAACCCTGATTACTAAACAGAGTGGCGTATTCAAATTGGAGAGTGCTATCTGGACTGTATTTAATTACTTCTTTAATACATTGTAAAAGTATACATCTCCATTATTTTTTTAACAAATTTTTTCTGTCTAATAAAGTTGCCTACTCAATTAATTCAAGCGTAAATTGAATAATTCTCTAAATTAATCGCATTGCATTTATTGTCTTCCATGCTCTTCTTGCCAAGTTCAACTTGCTTCCAAAGACCTTCCCCTCCCATTAAGAATCCTTCCTGTATAACTGAGTTGATGACTTATGGGTTCAAAGTATACGCTGTTCGCGCAATTCTATGGAACCAGATGCATTCGTAATGAGAATAATTTATTCCAACACCCTGTGAGACTAAACAAACTCTTCTCATTTCGATTCGAAACGTATATAAAAATGATCCAAGTCATAAATTTTCAACACCTTCCCCCCTCCCAGACCTTTCAAAAAAACCCTCCGCTATCGGTGATTAACGGCGATGATTGACGGATTCCAAGCCCATTCGTCCATTTCTATGGAACGCAATCTGTTCGTCTTGAAAAATTTCCTCAAACACGCAGCAAATCGTAAACTAACTGTTTTAATCATGTTCGGTTCGCCAAGTGTATACCCACCTTAATATGATGCTAAGAAGCAAAATCCTTATTCATTTTCTTTTTTTAGCAACGAGTAATGAAAAGATTACGGCTCAGAGATAGTATAAATTGATTTATCATTGCAAGCTTATTCTGCCATTTTCTCCAATGAAAAAAACTATCAGGATGACTTGAAACTTTTCTTATTAATCCGTCTGTACATTACTCAAGAGCTTTCGAGTAAATTATTTTCAAGTGTTTCATTTATTCTTAATTATTGTGAAGTTAAAAGTAGATCTTTTGCAAAAAAATTTCAGCATTCTGTTTTCAATGAACAATGCTGAAATGATCTGTCCTTAGGACATTTCAATGTTTGAAATTTTTAAAAATTTCGATCGCAAGTTTTATCAAAATAAATAGCATTTGATTTTTTAAAAAATCATTTCAATAAATTTGGAAAATGAAGACAGTTTTTCGTAACTCAGGTAGGAATTTAAAGATGTTTATAGTGGTAAACAGAAGGCATTTTTATTCACGAACAAATGTTTAATTGATACTATTAAATAAATGTGAAATCAGAAATCACCTAAGTTAATGATATTTGATTAGGTTGCATTGCTTCTGAGGGTAGATCAGTAGTTTTTTTAAAATAACTTTTCTGACTTATAATTTTATATTAATTTGATAGGCACATTTTTTTCAATTGTAGAGAACATGAATGTAGTTACATTGCACATATCAAATATTTATTAATTTAATTGTAATAGACTACCGTTAGTTCAATTATTTTTCTTAAATTTTAATTATTATAATTTAATAGTTTTAAGTGATTTAATTCCGAAAAGTGACTTTAATATCTCCAGTTTCAGTGGTTTAGTAAATAGTTTTCTGCTCCAGAATAATTCCCAAAGAATATCAATAACGAATAACAATATCATTTTAAAAGAAATAAAAGAATTTTCTAATTCTTTCATTGTAGAAGCAATGCACTAGTCATTATCTTTCTCTGAGCTTTGATTAAATTTTGTTTGTTATGTTTAAGAGTACATACACTTATATCTGCGGCATACCCAAACATCCTATATACTTCATCAATATTCTGTGACATACCCAAACATTTTATATACTTCATCAATATTCAGTGGAATACCCAAACATCCTATATACTTCGTCAATATTCTGTGGCATACCCAAAGATCTTATATATATGACAT
>BGPR01037361.1:0-15157 GCA_013235015.1 Araneus ventricosus
CTGATTCAACATTTTTAATCGATTTTACCTTTACAATAGGGAATTTTAGAAATATTAACTTTTTAAACCCTCTGTATCTTCTAAACTATTAATGCTACAAAAAAACCGTAGAAACTTTTTTTGTAGAAAATTGTATGCAGTTTAATTTTGTAACTGAGTGTTTTTCGATAGAACCCATAAATTTCGAGTTATTAAAGAAAAACTGAAAAAAACCCTTTAAACCCCATGTACCCCCAGCGCACCTCCCACCGTCGGGAGCTTTCAGTATGTCGTTTAGGACACTACCCCCTACAACTGTGCGAAATTTCAAAACTACACATTTTTTTCGCCGATTTTTTGGCGATTTTTGCAGTGATATACTGAACTCTATAAATTTCGCAGTGCCTGCCATATCTTTAAGAAACCGAAGTTCATTTCAAAGTGTATTATTGAGATTTAATTATGTGAACAGATTCTCTTTGTACAAATTTTACAGAATTTTTAACAGGATCTTTCATAATCTTGACATTGTTCATATGTCACCTGGTGTTTTTAAATCAGATTGTTTACAACTTTCAAATACATGATGTATTTTATTTTGCTTTTTTACACTCTACTGTATTTAATTTTTAAGACTGCGTTTCAATTTTTTGTGTTCTTATGTAATCAACCGTTTTTTGGTGTTTTTACTTGGGTCTGTGTTCAATTTTTAAACTCTACATTCTACAATTTGATTTTTATATTTCGTGTGCATTTTCTTATTCAGACTTTTTAACTCTTAATGTTTTATAAGGATTTGGTGATTTTGTATATTTATCTTTTTAATCCTTGCTTTTTTTAAAGAGGTATTTTGATTTTATGTTTTTTTTAAATTTTGTGTGTTTTTATGATATTAATATGACAGTATATGATTTTTGGAATCCTAGTCTGTCTTTTAATGATTACGTGTTTTCGTTTTAAATCATTTATGCGTTTGAAATATTTTTATGGCTTTGTCTTTTGAACTTTTATATTCGCTGTATTCAACTTTTTTCTAATGCGTTTTTTCAATACATTTATGATGTACTCAATGCGCCTTTTTTCTTTGTGTGATTTTTATTCATTGCACTCTATAAATGGAGTTATCTCTGTAGTGTACTTTTCTTTAAATAAAAAATAAATAATCTATTGAACAGAAAGGAAAATTCTTCTAATTTTTACAAGATATTTTATAATCATCACAAAAAAATTTCTAATCTTTACAAAAATTGTACAGGTAACTTCCACTAGAGTAACCAACACATTCTCTATGATCCCATTTTTCAGTGAATTTTAACGGTTAGTTTACAAACATGCAATACTATTCCATATATGTCACCCAACTGGTATTCCATATTTATCTGTTTATGGCCATTTGTTTGGGAGATTATAAATATAGATCCAGGAAACGAAACATGGATGGATTATAGGCGAAAATAAATCTCAAGATGTGGTCAATTAACCCACATGAGCATCACAAACCAAGAAATAAAAATTAAATGCTAACGTAATAAGGTTAAGAAGTTTACACTTTCCAAAAAAACGCAAAAATGCTCGTGATAAAAACATGGTTACAGCTACAACAGTACAGACAACACTAACGTGAAGGCGACTCAATAGGAAACGTTTCGCATTATTTCTACTAAGTTGCAGCACTTAATAGAGGATAAACCGTCGTATTCCATATCTGTAGCTCTATTTCATATTTGTCGTCCTTCCTCTAGAATTTGTGTAGAAGTAGAAAAGAGAAAATAATAAAAATAAATAATCAAATACAATAAAGTTCAAACAAAGATAGTTTCTATAAAATGCAGTTTATTTCAAAATATACATGACACCCAAATGTACAAGACGTCATCAACCACATACAAAAATGAAAATCTATTCACCATTTACAAAAAGTAGGAAATCAACATGAAAAACAAATGAAGCCCTTTTGAAATTACAAAAGTTAGCAGCCTAGTTCAAATGAAGGAGCACTTAAATAATCACAATAAAAAATATCCTAAGTCGTGGTATTTCAAAGTAATGCCCGAAACAATTCTGTCATTTTTGTGTTTAAATATTACGTGGAATATGGCACTAGTCTGGAACTGAATGAATGCCATCTGTTGGGGTAAATTCAATCTGAATTTTAAGAGACAAACAAATCCTATTGTTAGTTAACTCCAAAGTGAATTTAAAATGTATTTTAATAGTATATTTATTTATTAATTGCCATATTTAAGCCACAAAGGCCTTATATCGATTTCATAACAGTTTAAGTCAGAAAGTATGACAGTAAAAAGCCCTTTCCAAAACTATCATTTTAAAAAGAGAATATTTTAACTATGCAAATAATATGTAGATAACTAACTCTCAGAATGATGTCTTGAAAGTACTGAAATCTTTCGAAAGCATCCTTTCTGCTTTCTAGACTATTGCCACTTCCAGTGTTAGAACATTCACAAAAATTACAGAATCATCTGCTCCAGAAAGACAAGTATACATCTTTGCCAGGTTTTTTGACAAAGAAAAGAAAATCGGTTTTAACTTTGACAGCCCAAGCTATTAAAGCCTTCTTATTCAAGTGCGTCTTCCGGACAGTCATAAAAATATCGACCAGTCTCAGTCTTTTCAATGGCAGGCACGTGCAGAATAAATAGAAATTCTATGGAAGCAACATTTATAATAGACTAATAATCATGAATGGCTATTCTAGTATCCGCTCTTTCCACTGTGGCCTCCTCGGAAACCTCCTGCACCTCCGAATCCTCCGGCACCGCCGAATCCTCCTGCACCTCCTCTGAATCCACTGGCTCCTCCATGTCCTGCTCCAGCGCCTCCTCCGTAACCACCAGCTCCGGCTCCACCTCCATACCCTCCTACAAAATGAAAGAAATCATGTCATATTTGGTGTCTACTTGGAGAACAATCATGCAAGATAATGGATTGTGTTTCATTATCCAAATTTAATGATGACCATGTTAGAATATATGTAATGCCAATTCGCTGTAGTCAAGTACAATGGAAATCTTTGATTTTAAATATTAGAATTATCCTAGTATAAGAAGATCTCATAAACAGAAAAGAAACCTTACGAAAGTGAATTTTGGTGTATAAATTTAATGCCTTTTTAGTTTCATGTAAAATCATGCTGTGAAATATTTAAGTACATTTGCATTCCTATGGTAGCTAGGATTTTATTTAATTTTCCCTTTGAGTGGTACATCTGTTGTACCAATGAAAGGTTTTTCTCTGATATGGACTGAAGCAGATACTACAAAAGAGTATAGAAACCATACGGCGATAAGAATTTTTCTTCGATATCTCCTTTCTTTAGAATCATTTTCCTTGTGAGTTGTAGTGAAGTTATATCAGTGAATCCTTTCTTTTAGGCACGAGCTGGTACAGATTCTATACTACAAGGCTATAAAGAAAGCCTAGGTCAATTTTGTAACTTTTTCCTTAGATCGGTACCGATGATATATCATTGAGACTTTTTCATCAGGTAACGGCTGGTACAGATGTTATACTATTAAGCTTTTAGGATCTCATTTCCTTGGAATTAATCTGCTTCCCTTCAAATCAACATGTAGATAGTTTCAATTACTTTTCCTCTTGAATTGTCACATGCGTGATTGCAGTATTTATTGCCAATAAGTGAAGTCAAGAATAGTTATAACGGATGATAAAGAAGTAACACGGGCCTTCAATTAACAGAAAAAGGGGGAAAGAAGTTTCACCATAATTTGCCGAAAGTTCCGATTTAAAAAAACATTTTGAGATTTCATGATGCCATAATCTAAAAGATTACAATTGTTTTTAAATCATTTAATTAAATTCCTCTTTAGGTTTAGTTTCAATTATATTTATAGCAATCCATTTAATGAAGCCTTTGTACAATTTAAATCCTCTGTAGTGGTATGCACACAACAAAAAGCAAGGCTTATTATTGAATTAATTTCGGTATAGAGTCTTTTTGAGTCATATAGAACAGACTACCATTAGATGTTTGGTCAATTAGGTTTTACAATAGTTTCTAAATATTTGGTCAATTACATACATTTTAACTGAACCAAGAAAAAAATTATAAAATTATTTTAAGGCCTCAAGTGTAATTCGAGCATTTATTCGTTCACAATCACCGACATTTTAGAACTTTCTTTTTATTTATGCATGATCAAAATAAATGAGAAACTTGAATAATAATGGCAAATATGAAACGCAGATATGATGGGATATGTGCCGGAATATTTTACAAAAGGAATTACTGTCACTCTGTCAATCAGATATGCGTCAAATATACGAAAGAAGAGAATGATTAATATTCCGTCTTCATAAAAAGATATAAATAAAGTAAAAAGCGATGAGCTAATTTTTATTCATCTTTACATAACCCTTGTCATGTGTCAAGTAAAAATACCATTACTCTTAGAACTTTTCCCCTAACGGTTTTCTCGGGTTGCTTTTGTTCGACCTTATGTCGTCGAGCAAGTCACTGGTATGTGATTAAACCACTCGGAAGTCAATCACCATTGAAAAGAGACGACGGAAAAGACCTGATTTTCAGTTTCAGTAGAATGCACGTGATTGAAGACTGAAGTTTCTTCCATTTACGGTAATCAAAGTTGGAGATTATGGGTCCTGAAAATTATAGTTCAATTCAGAAATTTGTGAGTTTGTAGCAACTAATCTGAGAAAAATTAAAGCGGACACAGTGGTGTAATTATAGGGTGGCATGCCAAGAACACTGTCAGGGGTGGAGAGTTTTAGGTGCCCGGATCAGAAGAATTACAGTTACATGAACGCTTGTGTAAATTTTCTGCAAAGTTGTTAACAAATGTTCAAGTATTTCCTTATTCCTTCTGAATTATAAAATCCTTTAAAAATTGCTAACTATGTTATAAAAAGTGATTAAGCATCTCAGAAGATGAAGTAATTTTATAATTGGCGATCGTGATGGGTTTAATTTTCTAAGGGTCCCACTCTAAGCAGTTATATGTTGTCCCATAGTATTTAGCTCCGTCTCTCAGTGAGTGAACAATTTCTGCCTGGAAAAATTCGTATGTTTAAAAATAGCTAGTCATTAAATGGATAGGATAGATAATTAAATAGATTTCAAAGAGAGATAAATCCTTAAAATGGTTATGTCGAAGTTTTCAAAAAATAATGTGGATAGTGGAAGAGTATTATGCTTAGGGATAAGCTTATGTTCCCAAACATGAAAAATACAGTTTGATTTTTAATCTATAATTGAAAGAATGATATATGGCCTTTATAATCCATTTCAGAGAGTGTGTCGTATTAACTTCAGAATTTTATTGCCACGACCACTTCAGAGTTAGTTATTTTCTTTTCAAAGGGACACATATTTCACAGAAAATTTTCTAAGTGATATGCTCCAAAATTTTGGGAAAGATATCATTATATCATTCAAAACTTTCAAGCAATCATATTCTCGTTGTTCGTATAACTATCTGGAATTATTTCATTATTTTAATAGAAATGATATTCATTAAAGACATCTGAATCTTTATAAATATTAAGGCTGAACCAAACATCTAAAATCGGCGCATTAATGTTCACGGGAACTCAGATTTCGACTTTCTTAAATCAAGCTCTTTCTCTATCAATTATATCGTGATGCTTCATTTAGTGTTATAAAGATTTAGCGTTTGGAACTTGCCAAAAATTGATACCAGTAATATGAGTATGATTCTTCCTGTGCGTAATATGTATATTATTTCTAGCTTTCTCAGTTAATAAATAAGAAGAAAAAGCTGCTTGCGTGGAGACTTTTGGCATTAAAAATAATAAAAATTTAACTTCTAGCCTTCTTAAGGTATTATTTAAATAGCACAACACGTTGCGCGATATTGTATAATATTGCTCCATATCCTATAATTTTTTGCGATGTTCTAGATTTATATGCAATATTTTAAACATTGTTAAATACAATACAAAATTGTGCTAGATTTTTGTGTTATTCAGATGTCTAGTTACTGATGATCCACATCAAAGTACTCGTTGCTTTGCATTACTTTCAGCTGAATATTCCTGCTGTCTTTACTTAAAATTTTATAATCTATTAAAACTGATATTATTACCTGCTCCACCTCCATATCCTCCTCCAACTCGGGTGTATCTGTCCTGGATACCAGCTGGTGGATGTTCAGCGGTAACTTGAACATCAGCAGGACTTTCCTTGCCGTCGGTTCCAGGCTCGTTGGTCTTAACGTTGGCGCGGAATCCACCGGCATCAGCGACGTAGTCAACTACTCTGTACAGACCCTGGTTGTCGGTGTATCCGTAAGTTCCTCGGACAGCTCCAGACTGGTCACCTTGTTCATTGCGGTAGTGGACATTGCCTTGCTCATCTCGGGCCTGGTAGTCAAAGTTGTATGGTTGGGGAGGTAACTGGAAAAATAGGAATGTCTTTAAATTAAAAATTAATAGAATACAGGAGTCATAACATATTTTAAAGTTTAATTATATTGCTAAACAATTCTGATTGAACCACTAACCTTGAGTATGGATGTAATATTGGTTTAAAACTTATATTTTAAGTCTCTCGGTGCTGAAAGGGAATTAAATTTGAATAATGCTACACCTAAGTAATAATGTTATTTTTTTACACCTAAATTTTTTGATCGGTTATTCACTATGGTAATTGAAAGAAGAACCTTCACTTTCCATTCGAACACTATAAATCAATGATTCCACGCAGTTGGAAATGTACATTTTCAGTAATTCCAAGATGTCGTTCAAGTAATTTCAAGAATAAATAATTTCAAGAGAGCACTGGAATTAGTACGAAACTTTTTCGCCATGAAATTTTGTATGCAAAAGAAAATATTCTACTGATAGCAATTATGTATATTTTTTTATTTCAACGAAACATTTAAAAACACCTAAGAAATAATTCAACGTAGCAGAAAATAGCTTCTGTTCTAAAACTAATGTGCATACGTGAGGTGTAAATTTAAATTATAGCAATATAGAAAATGGATGTAGACAGAGCATACATGTTTGAAATACTTGGAAGCCAGATGTTACAAATAGATATCATTTTGAAAATCATTGGAAGGAAACAGAAGAAGTCTTACATTGATTCCAGCTCCTCCACCATATCCACCTCCAGCACCTCCACCGTATCCTCCGCCGAATCCACGGTTACCTCCTCCGTAACCACCACCAGCACCTCCGGTGGCAATAGCGCAGCCAATTAGGGCTACGGCTACAATGGAGACCTAATAAAAAACCAAAGGAAATATATTTTAAACTTTCTAGCTATCATATTTCTGAATACTGAAAATTCGTTAGTTGCTCTAAACACATTGTTTTTCAACTTTTTCTAGAAGTAAAATAAATGCCAACATTTTTTGCTAAAATTCAGAACTAAATCTCTGTGTTTCCTTCCCATGCTTTTAGTAGTTATTTCAGCTTTGGTGATTATTAAAGATTATTTCAAAAACAGTCGTATCAAATTTTATATAAGAATATTAAAATATCATGTAAGAAAATAAAATTAAATCAGGTCGAAGGGTTTTATGGAATACAATTCATCAATGAAATTAGATTGGGTAACAAGAATTACTCATTTTATGCATATTTAGCAACATGTTTTAGCTATTACATTATCTACTAACAATATCTGTTTATTTGAATAGATGCTTCTTTTTTAAAGTATAACATATAAAAAGAAGTTACGTTTCAATGATAAAATATATAAGTTGATTTGAATTACAGCGAAGACTAGCCAATACTTAATAGTTTCCGCTTTGCTTCACGTTTGATCTGTTTAATGATCTTTTTCTTTGACGGAAAGTATAATTAGCAAAAAGTATAAATCGATTTTCATTTGACAATGTAAACTTTTGCGTTCACAACACACACAACGTATATATATATCCTTCCCTTGTTAGGACAACAGGAGATTCAATGAAAGGAACTTCTTCTCAGGCTTGTAAGGATACGGCCTCATATCAGATTAAAAGTTTCCTGTTATGCTTATCTCCCTAAAAGACTACGAATTGCTATTCAATGATTATGTTTTTCAATTAAAATTTCCACAGCATGTTCTTTAGTAAATTTCTTTATAATTCAAGATAATGAGTACGAGTAAACGAATGTTGCATCAGTTAATTGATACTTTTGTGTAGAAACCACTCACGATCCGAGCTTTGCCATTCATGCTTCACTAATTTTTGTTACTGATATTCACTCTTTTGTAAGCGAGATAATTACTTTAAAATTAAGCATATCGATTGCTTGAGTTTTGTTTTAGTGAAATTCTAGTGTTACGAGAACAAAATGTCTATAAACGATAGTTAACGTTTGAACATAGATAATCATGATACTTTTTAACCAAAAGCGAGGTGCAAGAAAACTAAATTCCTTAATAAAATGGGGGGAAATTGTATCGAAGAAAGACTTTTCAGGCCAGTCCAATATAGAATTTGGGCATTCTTATTATATACAACTACAAGAAAAGTGAATACGCACAAATAATAAAGACAACATTCAATTTTTTTTCTTTAAAAAGAAAAGAAAACTTTCCAATAGAAATTTTTGAAAGTATACCTTTAAAATTTAAAAAATCTCAATACGTTTTAAAAAGCCCTTTTGCAGTAACATTGCGGTTCTTGGTAAATGAATAAATAAATTTAGTAATTATCTAAAATCTTAAGTTTCTGAAAGCTAAAGCCAAAGTTTTTACTAAAAGGGACCGTTCAAATATTATGTAAGCACCTAGGAGGGGAGGGGGTTTGTGATTTGCTTATTTCTGCTGACAAGGGGAGGGGTTATGAGTGATGCTTACGTAAGACATTAAAATCACTTTATTTCCGAAAATCTCTTGTAACTTGCAAAAATAATTTAATTTTAAAAAAATTAAATTTGGCAAAAGAAAATTAAACTGGCATTTTTTTTCAATGATGTTCTGAGGTCAAGCATTTTAACCACACATGAAAAACATAAAAGATAGATAGGATGAATGTTCATTGAACACAATGGATAATCTTTTCTTTATAATAGATGGAGGTGACAGCTCATAATAATGCTTGATGCATGACATCCTTCGACAACTTATGCACAATTTTTCGTTCATTTTCATGAACGATTTTTCCGCCAATTTGTTCTGAAACCAAACTAATCACCTCACACCCCTCTCTGAAGTGGTTGAACCTCATAACCATAGTAGCCGAGAGCTCTACTGCCTGGTGTCTCGGGAGTTTTTAAAACCGCACAGTACATAAAACATGTCAAAACGGAAATATGTCTTCATTTCGAGAAATATTGTATAATTTTTTTTATGAAAGTTTCAAAAAATCTTCATCAGATAAACCTTTGAAGGATATTCAATGTAAAACTAACGATGTTTGGCTGCAGTATAAAAATTCTTCTAAAAATGATAAAGAGTTAGAGGAGTTAGTGTTAAAAAGAGCTGAGGAAGAAAACTGCGAAAGGCAACCAGAAACAAATAAGTTTTTCTTGATTATTTTATAAAGGCAATTCTAATCAATTTATTCTTAAAATTTTAAGCATATTTTATCATAACTTTAAATTTATAATTAACTTGGTATAAAATAACTTTACTTATTCTTGTTAATATTCGCTACATTTATTAAAATATGTATTGTATACTGACATTGTAATATGTAATAAAGTGTTAAAATTAGTATCTTTCTATAATTTAATAGATAAATTATCTTTACTAATGCAATCTTAAAGTGAAAGTATTCTTCAATTTTCAAAAGTAAGAATCTAGGAAATTAAGTTGTACGAATACGACTTTGCGTTTTGAATAAAATATTAAATAACAAATAACAATAATAGATTATGAAAATACTTAAAAAATGAATCATTCGCCAATCTAAAATTTAATTTTTTTCACTTCTTATGTTTTCGATTTAAAAAATTTTACTTATTGTAATGATTGTTATCTTTCAACTTTATGTAGCTACAATAGTGTAATTGACAGTTATCAAAGTATTTTGAGCTTTATTGGCAAAGAAAGTTTTCATTTACTTTTATAAAACAACCTACGTTTTTGATATAAAAGTGATTACTAAAGGTTTAGTCCTTTTGTCACATGCTTATAAAGTATAGGGGCAATTGTGAAAAATTAACGAAGAAGAAGTTTATCCAGATTCCTTCCGAGAAGAAAGCAGTGAAGTAGTAACAGAAGGGGAAAGCAATATAATAATAGATATGGAAAAATGACTTCAGCAACCTTGGTCAGCATCTGAATAGATGATGGACATGTGCAAATTTAAATTTAAGATATAGCTATGTTCTTTTAAAATTGTGATAGACTAAGAAATTTTCTTAAACAAAATTGTAAGGAAATTAAACATACATTTTTTTTTTCATTTTAAGCCGAGTTAGAGTTTTTATTTGAATTAAGTCCTAAATTTTTTTAATTAGATTATTACTGTTATACGTTTTGTAAAAAAAGGACGGTTGGTTGCAGTTTGCTTACGTAATTGTACGAGGGGGGGTTGCGATTTGCTTATTTTTGCTGACAAGGGGGGTTGTCAAAAATTACCAAAAACATGCTTGCGTAATATTTGAACGGCTCTAAATTTACATTACGATTAAGTATAGAATGTGGCCTGAATATTAACATTGTTTCTCAGCTAACATTAGAATATTTTATAAGAATTAACGAGAATCTATGTAGCATTACAGGAGTAATATTTCTCTACAAACATAAAAAAACTATTCAACTTACCTTCCTCATTGATTACGGAAGTAATAAAATTTGAAATAAACATGTTCCAGCCATCAGAAATGACAGTTTAAAAACGGCAAAACAATATATTTTCTTTATGTTCTTCATGAGAATTACCGGTAGAAGACGCGATTTTTGAAGTCCTTCTTTGGACTATACTTTTCGACACTTTAAAGTTCAAAAATTTTACGATGTGGTGTAAAATAATGCTCACGTTTGCAGGAAAATAGGAAACAGCGATGATCTTCGTTTCTGTCATAAATTCAGAAAGTCAGAAAGAAGATCAAATTTGAATTACCATTTTAATCTTTAAGGGAATGTGAGAATAGTTAGGAAAGATTTTTCTCTGCTATATAACTGGACTATAACTGGAAAACACAACGAGTTAGATAGTTGAAATTCCATATGTGGCCCTTACACCGAAGTCTAGAAACTTAATAATTTTTTAATTGTGGATTCTTTATTGAATTTAAATTACAAAATTCTGAACGTAAACCTCGTCTTTCAGGTATTCTAATAATGTCGTATTTTTAGTTATTTCGCTAGAGTATCTATTGATTTTAACAAATATAGTACAGAATATGAAAAGGAAAGTTCCCATGTAATAGCAATTTAATAGCACTGAACTCAGTAAATCAACATATTTGGATTTTCGGAAAACACAGAGATCTTCAATACTTCAAACAATATAATGAAATTTGAATCAACTTGAATAACAAAGCATTATAAAAACCAGATATTGTTTTTCCTTATATAAATTTCTATTGAAATTTTAGTACATGAAGCAGGATTTCTTAATTGGCTTTCAGAAGTTTCTTCCGAACACAAAATTATTTCACAAAAATTGAATAGCATAAAATACAGGATTAACCAACTTAAACTAAATTAAAGTTATTATGAGTAAAATGCACTAATTCTTAATGGGAATTCAAATCTAGAATAAAATTGGAATACTATCCATCTGTAATTAAAATTTAAGAACTGAGATACTTTTCTTAATTTCAAAATATCAAATACTGATACAGTAAACTCCCGCTACATCGATATCCGACTCAACGATGAATCCCTCTACAACAATAAAATTTTGTGGTCCCGGTGAATTTGTATAGAACATAATGATAATATCCCCTCAGTATAACGATTCTGTCCAGTAATAAACCCCTGTACAACAATGTTTTTTATAAATCTCAATGCCATTTTTTTCCTCTATAACAATATTTCGTGGAGGATAAGCAAACCAAAAACGGCAATGTTTCAGATGGCTGAAGAGTGTGTTTAGAGAATTCAAAAGTCTTTAACTCAGCTTAAAGAAAAAAAAGTGGCAAAATGTTTGGAATTAAGGTGGGGGAATATTTAACAGTGGATGATGATCTTATGGTTTTTGAAGGAGTTACTGAAGAAGATAGCCCATTTCTTAGATAGTCCATTTCGTAGATAGCCCATTTCGTAGGTAGACCATTTCGTAGGTAGACCATTTCGTAGATAGCCCATTTCGTAGGTAGCCCATTTCGTCTGTGATTTCGGACAGTGGGGGACGGGAGGGCAGGCCTGTCTGTGATTCTGTGCCCCCCTCCCCCCCCCCGTCGGGGAAACTTTTCGTACCCAATTCACGCAACGGTGTATTCAACTAATAGATAAATAAAAATCTGGCGAAAATTTGATACCAATTTCATTACACTTTCTCCCGTATAGCAAGTCGTGCCCACCCCGTCGGGCAGATACTAGCGCCACTCTAGTCTCCAATCAATTCAGACCCTACGGGCAATTTCTTGTTGACTTTCGTCCACAAATGGTGATCATTTTCGTGCATTAGACTTTATGCAAACCTTCTTAGCTGACTTAACAGTTTAAAAAATGAATAGGCAAATGAATATATTGGATTTTTTCGATAAAAGGAAGGTGAGAAGGCTCTCAGGAATGTGAAGTATTTTATTGTATAGCTAAAATTTCAAATTTTTGTAAACTTTAACAGACATCAATCTGGTGACGCTTTTTTTGCAAAATATATATTTCTGTATTGTGTCCACATTAAAGTAAACCAACATTTAACTTTTTTATATCGTAATTATACCATCCCTCGATATAATAATACATACATCCCTCTATTACAATATCTTTGTTTGGTCCCCAAAGCATTGTTGTAACGAGGTATTACTGTATTAGCTTTTTAAATGATACTGTGCTAAATTAGTATATAAAATTTACAAAATGACGGTATAATATTAGGAATATATAATTTCTTTTACATGAGGAATATTTTCGATGCTCTTAAAATTTTCAAGAATTGCGACACCTTGACATTATTTCTAACTATTCCGAAAAGCAATTATAGGCTTTTTTATTTTCAGAATATGGTTTCCAGTATTCAATTCCAATTTCAATTAAAAATAATATATCTTATAAATACAAAAATTGATATAATTAAGAGTTCAACAATAAATTTAAAAATTGGATTTAAATTTAAAGTTTGGTTCAAAAACAATCTCGATAAATGTTTAGATATAAAAAATATTACAACGTTAAGAATATACTTATTGCAAAATTAAAATTTTGCTCATTTTCGTCTTGTTTTACTATCTAAAAAGTGTTGTTGAGAAGTAACATTTAAAAAGTATATTTACCTTTGAATTACGAAAATTTTATAAAACCGCAATATTTAGTTTGGAGTAGAATTTAATTGGAGGAAGAATAATATTTGATACTTTAAAAGTACTTGCGCGTTTTAAAACAATAAAAATCTCTAATACATAATAGAATTACTAACTAATCTAAAAAATAATTGGCTCTAAGTTATTCAGGGGTTGTAAAATAAAACTTGAAATATTTAAATACAAATTTAAGAAAATGCATTTTAAATATGAAAATAAATTCAATTAAAGGCAGAGTACCAGAGTAATTATAGCATAAAATACAGTAAAAGTATAACTTAGAATTCTTGTTAAAATTCTCAAACTTCTAACTATCAAACTAACCTAACTTAAGATAACTTAGACTTTCTAAGTTGATTTTCAAATGTTTACCTGAGTGAAATGCATTTTAAGAGATCCAAAGAGTATTAGACCACTCGGGTATGTTTTCGAGAGCTGTAAGAACAGATGACCACTGGATGAGAGGATGTGCTGACCATCATCCGAGCCATCCCCTTTATATACTCAAGTATCCCAACTGACGTAACTCACCTTGCAACAGCGTCACAATGTGTATCTTTTTCCTTTCTTTTCCATTCTTCACCTTAGCCGTTGCAACCGTTAATTAGAGATGCAAACTTTTTCTTTGTTGCATCGTTTTGCGTGGTGGGCGTTGCTACAATAGTTGAAAGTGAATGTGGTTTTCCTCTTTGGGGGAGGGAGGCGAAAGTAGGTGAACTAAAGCAGACGATGAAGTTCGGTATGTCTTCCTACTTTTATTACTTTTAAATTTCAGGTGAGCGAGATATGAATCAACAAAAACATAAAAGAAGAGAAAATTTAAATGTCGAATTGGTAATGAGAAGTGATTTGTTGAATTGGAATTCCTTCCTGACTTGGCGGTTGTTACTAATGACCTCTATTTGCCATTTTTTGTGTTAATTTAAAACTTGATTTCAATATTGCTCTAGATAAGTATTAATGGATGAGCTTTCAATAAAGGACACCAGTCAATGAATTGATGTACTTCTTGTTTGCTGTAAGTGAATTTGTTGTTAATTTTTTTTTCTTTTAGTCTCGTTTTACATTTCTCTGAATGAATTTAATTAGAACAGATTAACTAACATACCTTCAAATACGATAGGCACAATGAATAATAGATCATATAAGAAATAATAGAGTATTATATTTATTATCTTTAGATCAAGCACTAAGCATTTCTCAATTAAATACAATGTTTAGTAGCTTTAAGTAATCCGACAATAATCGTGAATAGGTGACCACAATTCTTTTTATACAAAATCAGTTCCCATATTTAAGAAGTTAAAAACAATTAAAAAGTGCAAAACTTCTCGATTTGGTAGCTAATTTTAAGCAAGTATTCAATGAATGAATTCGCACATTCTACTACAAATGAGGTTCATTTCATTTTGTTAATGGAAGTTACAAGTAAACAAGTTAGTATGCATGTTCATTTTATTCATTTCACACCAATGGAATAGCAATCCTTCACTTTATTTTAGGTCATCTAAACCGTCTGGGAAATATTGAACGGACATAACTCAGGGAAAGTAATTTATTGGCTTATATGCATGATGTGTTTTACAAATATTTCAGAACTATAAATAGATTTTATTAACCTCTAATCTCAGTTACTTTGCATTTTTAGATTTGGAAATAACTTTTTCAATTTCTTTTAAATTTCTGTCCAGTTCTCCCACATTCTTGTTCGTAGTGGATGTTTCTTTGATTTGTTGTAGTGAATAAAATTTAAATAACACTTATTTCGATTGTTGTTATTTGGGGCAAATAAACA
>BGPR01037365.1:0-15155 GCA_013235015.1 Araneus ventricosus
AACATATATATTATAATATTTAATTGTGGGTGTAGAATATGTTAGAGATTTCTTACTAAGTAGAAGTACTCGTCTGAGAAGATCTGTCCAGTCTGTAATTCGAATTATGGAATTTTTCAAACTGTGCATAGATACAATAACGACTCGCCCACGAAACCCATTACATATTTGGGGAGGATATGCAGGATTCTTGAAAAGGTTTTGTGTGAGCATTTGTTTCTGAAGAAAAATACATTAAGTCCACGATCCATAGTCCAACAACCAGAAGTAATAAAATCAACGAACACGAAATCAATAGTCTGGGCGTTATTAGATAGAAATGCTCAATGTGGGAGTTTAATTTCAGAACATCTGAAAAACAAATTGGCTCATTCAGACAGAGCAAAATTAAAATTCACTACAAGAAAATGTAATAAGTGCACCAATTAAATCGGATGCGCTTGAAAGAATGTTAAACATAATACTTTGAATTAAACAAAGTATTATGAATTAAAGATACGCTCGGTTGTTTTATATCAATAAAATTAATTAAGAATCACAAGGATATTTTTTCATCGGCCATAAAACTTGAGAGTGTTTATAAGAAATAAAAAATGCGAGGGAAAAAAATATACTTTAACCATTCACGCGGAGATTTAAATGTTGAGAAGTTTGAGAAGACAGCGTTGACACCGACCGAGGTTAAATACGTTGCGTTATCTTTTATGTTACTGTTAGAGGAGAAACAAAGTGGAATCATTCTAAGTCAGATGCGCGATACTGTAAGAGCTGTAAGCAACAATAAGATAATGATACTCCCACGAGGGTAATTAATTCGTGATCTTTAAAAAGACCCGAGCTGTCTTTGTGCGATGCGATGAGCGACACTGCTATTAAAAAGAGCATCTTCGCTAACAACAATACAAAGAAATTCAGCCTGAGGAATGTTGCAACCTACGTCATTAAATACAACGCTATTTATCTTCCCTTGACGTGCATCTCTAAAGTGAGAGGTTTTAAACTTTTAGTGATAACGAATTAACGTTAATGATTCATAAATGAAAGAAGCTGAATGGCGTTTGGTTATATGATTTTATAAGGAACTTCTCTCCTTATTCAAATGAATCAAGCAGCAGAGGCTTTTCATTTACAGTTTTGAATCTTAGACGGATTCTTTTCTTAACTCTATCGATACGAGAATGTACCAAACGTCCCTTCAATTAAAAAAAGGCGAGAGCCATCCGAAGTGTCCGAATATCACTGGGAAATTTCCACCCCTCGTTAAATGTGATTGATTTACCCCCGCGGCGAGAGCTTCTTCGTTCGAATGGCTCCCTCAGATGGGTTTGGGGAAAAGGGGTATTCTTAGAATTCGGACAGTGTCAGCTGTCGTAATGGTTTGCGAGGAGTAGGTGAAGTTCCCTTATCTTTGAAAGAGGAACTCGTGCGTTTCCGTATTTTGAGGTATCTCTATTCCAAGCGTCTTAGGAATATCAGAGGGTTAACTTTGAATACAGAATTTTTCTAAAACTGGAATTCTCAAACTCTGGTGAGATCCAGTGAGATTAATTAGGAAAAAAACTAGTGTGTCGAAAGCTTTGAAAGTACCTTCTTTTAAATCCTTTCCAAGAAAAATTTGCTGAGAAAATCATTCTGATTAAAATATTAAATTAAAATTTGGTGAATAATTAATCTAAACTTATTTTTTCCTTTGTTATAAATTAAAATTATAATTTAATCCCATTAATGCCAAATACTGTCACATCACTACCATACATAACCACTATATTTCATAAAATCTATAAGCTTAGTCAAAAGAAAATGCCACTGAGATGACAACAACGAATTTTTCAAAATGAGCAGGCGAGTTAAATATTTTTAAACGCTATTTGATAATTTCACATGATAAGCAATGTTTGCAGACAATGTATTTTTTAATTCTGTAAATTTCATGAAAACAATTAGTTATTGTATTGTTTTAAAAATTTCTTACTGATCTAACGCTTGTATTCCGTGTTAATTCGCTCTAGAAGCAATATAACGCGCATGTGCATAATACACTTGCAATATCCCATTTATGTTGGATGAAATCACCAGAAAAATTTACTAAAACCAAGAAATGACTTTCATTAAATGCATATAGCTATAAATACATATATTGCAGTGCTTTCGAAAAAATTCGATACTATTGTGCATCCTCATTACTTGCAAAAATGACGTATCATGCCAAAATCATTAGGGTTATGCGATACATGTCTTTAATTGAGAATTTTTAATACATCACGGAAGAAAAGAAAATAATTTTTAATGCTTCGATAGATGATCAAGTCTCAAATGTTTTTATAAAACTATATACCAAAGTTATTTCGCAGTTTCAGCAGCTAAAGAAATGTGAAGATGCGTTGTTCAACTCTCAGCACGTACTAATCTTACGTCTACGAGACCAAAGCTAAATAATGGAATGTATTGTGCAGCAATAAAAAGGTTTAATACCGCTAACCAAAAACGCTCTGCAGAACTCTTCTCTACGGCGGACCATTAAATTAAGATCCTAAATTACGACTCTAATCTGCGCAAAGTGGCCAAGATCGCTGGAGCGGAGACACCTAAAAACTAAAAATGATGCTCTCCAGAGATCGAAGTTGCGATTTGTTTTATTTCATTCAATGAATTTTCTTCGAGATAGCAAACGTGAAGAAAATGTAAGTGAATAAAAGCCTTCATTCATTGCAGCAGAGGAAATGAAACAATTTACGGGAGACACAGTTCAAGTCCGTCACTTTTAGTCAGTATTAATCTCATTGTTAAGGAACGAAATGAAGCATTTCAAATTAATATTTTGTTACTGTAATCATAATATAAGGAAATATTAGAAACTATCAATATCACCTATGAAGAAATTTACGATAGAAATATATGGAAAACATGAGAGAGGCTCGATTTTGGAAGCTTTATTTTAATCAATTTCAATGAAAATGTCAAAAATAAAATTTAGGTTCATTAATTTTATTCTCTTTTCCAATTGGGAAGCGAGAGAAGAAAATATATGATGTTTGTCTTGAATCACTGCAATTTTCATTCCCAAAATACTTTTTTCAATTGATTGCGGAATCAAAAATATTGAAGTATTAAAAATGTCCAAGAAATTTATTCATCTTCGTTTGATGAACAAAAAGTTATTTGAAATTAAATGTTAATTGAGGTATGTGGATAAAGATCGAAAAATTAAATTAATTAATTATCTCGTCGGTAGGATATATGGCTGAATGTTTTCTTCTATTCATTCTAAGATTTTTAAAACTTGAGGTGTTTATCACATGTGTATTATAATGTGCATAAATTCGTTAAAACCGAATTGTCCTTTAAAGATGCAGAGTTCACATTTTCCTATTATTTAGTTAAAAAGTTCTCTGGAATTGAAACACACTTTACATTTCTGAAACCTAAAATCCGGAGTTTTAAAAGAAATCATTTAATTACATTTTCTTTCGAAAAAAATGCAGCAGATACCTCACAATTTTTAACTCTCTGCTTGAGGACATTGGCCTTATAGTTATCGTTAAGATCACTAGAGAAATCTATAAACTTGGCTTTATCAAACGTAATACCAGACATTTCTCCGGTGTACTTGCTTTGAAAGTTTTAAGTCTTGTCTGGGACCCTTACAATAGAAATAAAATTAAAATTATTGAACGGGTAGAAACTAGGTTTTTGCGTTGCTTGTTTTACCGAACAAATCTCTATTATCCACAAGACTTATCCTCATCTCATTTATGTAACATCTTCGGCATTCACAGATTGAGGGTCCGACGTGATCTCTCATGCCTTTTATTTTATCATAAAATAATTAATGATGCCATTGATTGCAGTGACATATCGAGTCGTATCACTTATGTTGTACCGACTAGAAGTCTGAGGAAGAGTTGTTTATTTGCAAATGTATTTACCAAGTTTAATCACATACGTAATTTTTCTATTTATAAATTTTACAAAACTTTTAACAGGTATTCTCATGATCGTGATGTGTTTAATGTGTCTTATGGTGTTTTCAAGACTGAATGTTTGCGGCTTTTGTGTTCTTGAAGTGTTTTTATTTTGTGTGCTTTTTAAATTCGTATTGAGTTTTTCAGTGATTTCTGTGTCTATCTGTTTTCATTAATCTGTATTTTACTGCTATTTTAGTGTTTGTTTCTGTATCATGCATTCTGTAATTGGAGTTTAATCTGTAGTGTGCATTTTCTAACTAAATAAATTATAGATTTGCTAGGGGTCAGTGTGTTGCAATAATTCATTGAAATCGTAGCATTCAAGTGTCATTCAAGTGCTTCGAAACTGAAAATTTGTAAATATGTATATAGTATGAATATCATAAAGTTTGATTTACTTTATGCAGAATAAATATTTTAATTTATTTTTGACCTAAAGCAGTTACAAAATTCGAGAACAGTAGGATAGGATTACCCTTGGTATACTTGTATGTTGGTATACTTGTACAAAATTAGAGAACAATAAGATAGGATTACCTTGGTATACTTGTATGTTGGTATACTTGTACAAAATTAGAAAACAGTAGGATAGGATTAACTTGGTATACTTGTATGATGGTATACTTGTAAAAAATTAGAAAACAGTAGGATAGGATTACCTTGGTATACTTGTACAAAATTAGAAAACAGTAGGATAGGATTACCCTTGGTATATAGACGAAGTATGAACCATTGAACTACCTACGAGGGATGATCGTTTAGTTCTCATTTATTTACAACATATTTTTATGGAAACTTGATAAACTCGTTCTCGAGGTCCAAATATTATTAAAATATATTGTTTATTCCAATATTTATTCAAATATAATAATATGCAGGATTTCCAAATATTAAGTTCCCCTATTCACAAATGCCTAAAGCCTTAAATATTCACCAGAAACGTGTGAAACTTTAAGGTTAACTGAATAAAGGCGTTAATAAGGTTAAATTTTTTAAAAAACCTTCAGCGGATACAAAATATTAGTTCCGAACATGGCCACCAGACGGCGTTTATAGTGCAAATTCGCATTAAACATATAAATGTTTTAAACTTAACTGGTAGACGCCAGACATTTCTGATAAATGGTTACGTCTATAGGAAGTTCTAAACATAGGAACTTTAATTATTGGCACACTGTATGTATCTTGTTTGGTTCCTAGGGCGTACATAATCTGTTCCTCATATAATCCTCATAAAATCTACAGTATTTTTATTTCTATTTAATTGTCATTACAAACATCCACAAAAGTTCTATGATCACGATTTCAGAAACGAACTATTATCCAGTTTCCATATAAATTATTTCCCATGTGTTCTGTTCCATTCTAAACAAACTATTGCCCTATTGATCTATTCAACTCTAAAGTATAATTTTTAGAGATATTGTTTTTTTCAGTAATAAATCATGATATTTGAGACCAAAGAACTTATATACCTATATTGATCCATCTACTTTAGATGAGAAATAACTTGTTCCAAAGAGAATGATTCGGTAAAGAATTCTTTTTCCAATATAAATTCGAAGCAAGTCGACTTAGGCCTAAATAATGATCTGGAAACTTCTCCAGGGATCGACATGAAACAGTTGGATTGAATTCAGGAGTGCCATTAAGACAAGATCTATAAAAACACGCATACAGAAACTATTGAAGAATCACACTAGAACTATATAAATCTTCTCCTATGAACTGCTCAAGACATCATTTGTACAACAATAAGAAAACCACGGCATTCATTCAAAGAAAAATTCCTGTTCGGTGAGACGGTCCGTCTCTTTCATTCCTTTAGCTTTGCAGCTGCGTTATAAAGCAAAATAAGCAAAAGAAACGATCCCCAATAGATGGTATTCATTATCGCCGAAAATGTTTCTTATGGCTGAACTTTGAAACTTTTTCTAAAGGTGTTGAAAATTCTTGTGTGGAAAATAAAACAGTGAAATATAGATCTGCGATATCTGTTTAAAATGTTGCTTGCAGTAACTAAGAAATGCGCTTGTATTTTGTGCCTAGAAGGAATGAAATTTTACACTATATCTTTCCCTATTTATTACATAAATCATTTCAGTTTTCAGGAATATATAAAGTTTAAATTTAAATTGCTTTTAGTTTGAAGTTTTATAAGAAATCCTGTTTATTAGATATATAAATTAATAAGTATTTGGTAATTTATCCTTTTTAACCATCACTTAAGCTACACCAATTTTGAAGTTACGCCAACTTTTATCGAACAATAAGCTCTTAAATTTGAATCGAAGCCAATGGAGTCGCTTCAAATGACTTAACAGTCACATGACAAAGGGAATTCAACATGATATCTAGCTGCAGATTATCTAATTCTATGTTGTGACGTCATATAATTTTGCAGGCCAACAAACAGGTTCCATAACTAATTTGCGCGTTTGAAGTTCATCGTGTGAGGATGAATTGACTCATTGTCGATTCTACTGCAGCTCTAATTCCAGCCTTAATTAATAAATTCTTAGTCACAAGATTTTAGGTATATCCATAGTCTTCAATAATTAAATTTTTCTATGAATATTTTTCGAAAATAACGTAGTTGTACCGAATATATTTACGTTTTTTTTTATTTAGTATTTGCTGGAAAGAAAGTGATTAGATAAATATTGTTGAAAAATATTGCCGATCAGTTTCTTAAAATCTTCTTGCTCGACATTTTTAATGAATTAATGGAAAAAGGACATACAAAAAGAAAAAGGAAGTAAAAAAAGATGCAGAAATTTCATCCTGAAAGTAAATGGAAGATGTCGAACACCAACCGTATTTCTTCCATTTTCTGCCAAGAAATAATATGCATTAATGTAAGTTATGTAAATGCCAATTGAACACTCTATCTTCTGGATTTTTCCAAATATTTCTAAGAAGGAGAAAAAGCAAAATAAGACCACGAAAAAAGTGGAAAGGGGGACAAAATGGGAAGTTGAAGGACATGATGCACTGGGAAATATCAATTTTAGAGGAAGTGAGAATTTACTGTTCCAAAATACAAGAACAAAATTTAAAATCAGTCACTCCTTTTGGCAATATTTGCAGTTCTTTTTCCCTGTCTTTACTTTGAAGGTCTTCTGCATATGTTATTTCTTTTGTTTTCTCAAACATCACAGAATATTCAAAAACGTAATTATTTCCATGCATTGTTAGAACCTGTTTCGAAAAAAGCGAACATTGAATTTGTAAAAATAGCTTAATTGGTTATTTTATATCGGATAAGAAGAATTTTGATGGCGTCTCTGATTCAACATTCTGATACTATATTTGACAAGAACTGTGCTAAGAATTTTGAAAAAATATTTTCTACTATTGTCATTTCCAAACAATATATTAATTACAATATAAGCCTGGTTTCTCCACAAAGAACTATTGCCAAAAAGCGATAGAAATTATAAAGAATTGAAAACTTCATTCGAAATAACAAGATTTTAAATATAAGAGAATCCACGATATAAATGCATCGTTTATCAATGATTTCTGAACACACGAATTGTATTTCTAAAATATGTGTTCAGATTGGTATTCTCAAATTTCATTTGATTACAAAGCATTTAAAAACAAAATTTATGACCAATTTCAAAAAAATCGAAATTCAGAAAAAATTGTCCAGAATTTCTAATACACTCTTTCGTTTTCGATGTCGAAAGCGCTTATGAAGTTTCGTGTCTGTTGCCTTTCAGCAAAAGCATTCATAGCATTACACTTGTATCTATGTTTGTCTATCTAAGTTTTGTCGTTATAAGTCCATTTGTTATTTCGGAATTTAACTTGATTTCAGATTTGTTCTATTTATTTCAGATTTCCACCATGCCAAGAATGAAAAAGTTCCAATCAGGCTTGGAACATCAACACGTAATGCATTTTCAAAATGATCAATTGTTCAAATGAAAGCTGTAAATTTCTTCCTAGTTGTCAGTTATTATAGAATGTATCATCCAAGTTAACTCTTTTAGCTTTTGATTTACAGGCAACTTTTACTGTTAATTATCGCAAAGAAAAGAACAGTTTCTTCATTAGATCAGCAGCATTTTGTTAATCACCAGCAGCAGAAAAATCTTCTATAAGAATAAACGATCCCCCAGATAAGCACCCTTATGCTTAAAGTTCAGAAGAAAATTAATTTCGTCATTTTTTTCATGCGATGGACATTCTATTATGAGCAAACTAACGCTTTTTCCAGAAACTCCAAACCATAAAATATTTCCCGCTTCATATAACTCATTTAAGAGATGAATGAATAAAAGTAAACTAACTACATCTCATCAAAAGTAAACAACAATCCTTAAAATGTGAATGGAAATTTACATAAATTTCCCATGAAAATTCCCTTATACTTAGCCTTAAAACATAGATTAATATCAAATCCTATACGAATTTATTTCTAAACATAAATAGCTCCTTATTCGCATCGTTTCATCATAAATATATTCTTGTAGTGATCGCCACTCAAACTGCAGCTTTCTGAATCATAACTCAGATTCATATTCGCCAGTTCTGGCCTTTATTTCCCATTCGGAACCTATAGAGCTGAAACACGAGCAATTTCTTGGTTTCTAAATTCGACTCCCTCGTCTCGCTGTGTGATTCACAATGTTGATGCAGATGTATGGTAGATAGAGCTGCGATATCTGAGCTCCCAGATTGCGTCCCGGAAGACTGCGAAAATACAACGTTTAAGGAGGCGGGGGATATTTATTTTGCGGGGAAATGAGTGAAAAAAATCTATTGTTCGGAATTTTCACTTTCGTGCAATAGGAAAAAGAGGAACAGTCTGACGTTTTAAAGAAGGTGTTGAACTGAACGGAAAGAGGCTTATAAAATGGAAAATAGACCCAGACGGTATTGGGGGGACTTATTTACATGAAAAACACTGACTCTACATGGAAACAATCATTACATTGCCCACGAAGTATTTTTAAATTACCCAAGTGTTGATTTTTATAAACTTATTTTTTGTATCATAAAAGAGAGGACAGAAAATTGAAAATATAAAAAATTAAATTATAAATATATAATGTTGAATTTATAAAAAAATCTTTTTCAAGTCGACGTTGGCTGACTGTTTTTTATCGTATCACTGAACCTGTGTATGACTCATGGCCGTCGGTCATAAACTTGCATATTCGTTACATCGTGGAATGGGAGTGTACCAGCTCATAATTATTCCAAATTATTGGCACCCTTTTTACCACAATCTCTACGCCCCGGGTCCTCATTCATAAGTAATTATTATTATACGTTTTTTCCTAGCCTTGTATTCTTTATTTTTCCTCAGCCACACAGTATTGTGATTTTTCAATATTTTTGCTGGGTTCACATTGTAAATTGATACTTTGTAATAATGCTCAGGACTATTCTCAGTTGTATTTAAATTCCACCCCTGTTTTTGGGTGTAGTGTGTGCAGTAGTTTAGTGTACTGTGATGTAAGTTATTGCATAATATGGGCTAATATTTTTATGTTTCCTAAATTCACCCAGCTTTTCTTGTCCCTGGAGACTGGGGGGGGGGGGGGCAGGGAGTGTTCCCTTTCGTGCTAACGGCAGTCTCTCTCACTCTTTTTTCTCTGTTAAATTATAATTATTTCCCACCGCCCCACTAAGGTCCTTACAGCCATTCAGGAAGACGGGGTCGCTGCGGGTTCCTTTCCTTTCCTTTTCCCTGTTGCCAAGTGACGCCGCTGACTTAGTGAAGCACGGGCTAGTATTTAAAGAAAATAATAAGCAAACTTTGACCTACTTCTCAAAAAGCTTCGCAATCACTGACCTATGGGTTACTATTTTTGTCTTCCCTCATTGGTAAAAAATCTAACTATCAAACATATATTTATATAATAAAAAGGGTGAGTAAAACTTCCTACAGGGCATTAGAGACTCCAAAGAATAACTAAGCGAAGGGAATTGAACTCTAAAAATTAGAAGAGTTGATACTTGTACTCTAACTAAGCTAGCGTAAACCTGGGATCGTTTCTTTCTACTTCCAAAATGAGCCAATACATGTTATGACAGAGTCACATGGTAAATGTAATAACCCATGTTGTCTAAAATGAAACTGTGCGTTGCTTTATGTTGAGCTGTGACTTGTGTCTTATTTCCTCCTTCAAAATGCACAGTGGATTCCAAAATTGCATCGCGTAGTGAAATTAAGTTGATCATCTGTTGGCGTTACGCGTTATGCTAACATCTGCAGACATTATTAGATGATACATTTTGTTTTTGTTATATATATTTATTTTCATTTGTATAAAAACATAAAGGACACCTAAGATTTCTAAACTTTGTCCTTGGTAATTTTGTCTTTTAAACTGATTATTAAAATTAGAATGCGTCCCAAATATTCTGTAAATGGATCCACAAGTCTATCTTGCCAGGGTAAATTATTACTGTCTCTGGGAAAAGAATTAATAATTTATCAAAACTTAAAAACAATAATTCAAGAACCATTTCTCACGAAGTGCATTCACACACACGATATTTTTATGAGGATATTTTTGAATATTTAATCGCAATATATGCCCTCTGGCTTCAGCAAACATGAAAATTAATCATTTCGTTCAGCAATAGCAAACGCCGTAGCAAAAAGAAACGCTATAAAAAGATTTTATTTAATCTTTACTGGAACATATTTGTCCGGCCATTACGCTCTATTGCTTGTATTTACGTTTTGTTTCCTTTTCAACATTTAAGGAAAGTAACAAACTCTAACAAATAAAGGAAAAGCAAGAAGAAAAAAAGTCTTATCACTACCCTCCAAATAACATCTTTTTTATAATTCTTCTTCCCAAAACATGAAATAGTTTTAAAGCTCTAGTTTTTACTTTTCTTGTGGCTGCACAGAAATCTATAGCAGCTGGAAAGGGCGAAGCAACAGTAGCAATCCCCGACCGACGTTTGAGGTGCCTTATCTCTGTGTCCAGCCAAACTCTTATCGGTCGGGCAACCCACGGCCCGTTTCACCTAATGCCATCCAACGGAAGATAACTGACAACCGTCGCCAAGGGGCACCCTGCTTTATAGAAGGCATCGCGCCCATTCTGCCGCCATGACACTTCCTCATGATATTAAGATGCTCTTCGAAAACTTTTCCGAGATCTGGAAAAACGAAGCTTTAATGCTTCCCATGAAATTTTCGCTGTCCTATATCTCTGCATTAGGATACTTGAGAAGTGTTGCTTTTCTTTATTAGTACTTCATTCACTTTTCATGCTTGAATTCGCTTTTCTATGGCTAGTTATCTTCGTTTTGAGGTGCACCATTTTATGTTTTTGTATTTAAAATACGTAGAGCTTTTGTAAAAATAAATGCGCAGAAATGTTCTTGCAAAAACTTGTTTGTAGAAAAGTTTATATTTCTGTTTCTTGATCGTCTTCATCTCAAAAGTCTTTCTGAAAATAGATAAAGAATTCTCCAAAATCGCATGAAACCTATTATTCACACCGTTTTAAAATTCAAAGAATATTTTTTCAGGGATAATAATTTTATTTCAGTGCAATTTTTACTTTAATTTTATTAAATTTTTGATGATACAGAGGATGCTTCAAAAGATTTTTACTATTAATTTGCTATCGAAATTCTTAGTCTCGGTATCTGCTTAATTGTGGATAGAACAGTATGAACTTTGATTTAAAAAATTAATGAACTTATATTTCAAAAAATATTTAATTTTCAAGATTTACTTGCGTGCTTCAGTTTCAAATCTAATGGAAGAATGTTGCATTTTGTATTGTTTTTGTTATATTTGGATATAATTCTATGAATTTGTAAACTCGATTTAGAAAGGACGACAAATCTGTAAAAGAAAAGACCCGAAATATTTGTGACGCTGGGCCGAGCTTAAAATAACCCATCCCTTTTTGTCTGCGTCATTATTGAGCGCGCAAATCGATAATTGTATAAGAATATTACCTCAACTTTCAACAATGAAAGAGAAAAGCGCAATTAAATATTTGTTTAAACAATTTAAAAGGTTTGAATTGAGTCGCAACAATGAAAAGTATTGTTGTAAATTATGCAAAATATATTTTTAAATTTATTAAAATTAGAGAAAAAAGTTGTAGAGCAATTAAATTGATATCATTGAAAGGATATTATTTGTACTTTCAGATGGCGTTAACCCTCTGAGTGGTTCGGTCTTCTTTGTAAAGCGATTCCAAAAGCGAGCAATTGAAGAACCTTTATCTGTTTTAAAAGTGTGCCTTCCTCCCAACAGAAAATGTTCCGAAAGCGCTGCAGATCGAGTCTCTTCCCCCCCTCTGAACTAGGAACGATTAGCACCCCCCATGGAGGGGATAACCGCAAGAATCTGTTCTATTCAGCTTGGAACCTATTCAAACTACAGTGCCAGGGGAATTCTGGGGTATTTATCTGGCCCTGGGTTTATTGCTTTCGAAAGATCCCATCTGTGGCGTGACTGAATGTCTTCAAGATGCCCTCATTCTGCATATTGCCCGTGTCCATAACACCAGATGACAAAAATAAACGACGTTACACCAGACAAATGCCAGACCGTTGGGCCAAAAAAATGAACGCTATATTACTTATTTTTTATGTTGTGAGTTTCTAAAAATATGAACATCATTGAAGTTGCATGAAAGCTGATATTCTTTAGATGTCTGTGACTTCAATTTATTTGTTGTTTATTAATAGTTGTATTTTAGATATTGGCTGTACTTCATATTATTAGTTGTCTTTTTTATATTCTTGACTTCAATTTATTTTCAGTCTACACGTCAGTATATTAGTCTACGAATGTAAAAATAATTTCCCTAATTTTAAAGATCAACAACAATGCCATTTATATATATATATTTTACTAATCTCTATTGGCACTATAAAACTTTTCATATTGTTTCTTGATTTAGTATTCGGTAAAAGGTAGAAAATTTAGAGCCGATCACAAATATAAACAGCGCTTAACTGGATTAATCCGTTTTGTATGCACATAAACACTTATTATATAGATAGTCACATAATAATCTATATTCCAAAATAGCCAACGATAATCAATATATATGAAGGATTATAAATAACCTTCTTAACCCTGAATAATGTTTTAAATAAAATAATATGCTACAAGCCTTTTGTAATGAAACTCGTTACATATGCGTTTTAAGAGAACGAGTTAATAATTCTCAAACTAAAGGTTACATTTTGAAAACTAATGCGCTAAATATTGGAAGAAATAGCTTATTCATACACTATATGCCTAAAAGTATCCGGACACTTGCAGATTTTCGCATTTTTTAGAATTTCTCCGGAATGGTTTAACCGACTGCCTTTAAACTTCGGACATGTAAAGAATAGACAATAACTCACATTTTACATTGAAGATTCGGTCCTGAGGGCAATTAGGGGCCTTCTACAAACTGATGAAGACAAAAAGGTTTTTGGCCCACCCCGCTTCACAGAATACTTATAACAAGATGAAACTTTCAGAAATGGTAATGTTTAATGTGCATAATATTTACAGGAATTTTTGTAAACTCAGCGCAAATATTTGGGAAGATATAAAGGTTTTCTTAAAAAATCTCAAATTTTCCCACCTGTTGTTTGCTTATAACATGCAGAGTTTTCTGTTCAATTATACGACACTTACAGAAAAGATGACAATATGTTAGAAAAGCATTTGTGTAAAATTTGGAAAAGAATTGTTGAATGTTACAGGAATTATGAGCAATTTTAGTAAATAGTGTTTTACTGCGTATGCGTGAAACATAGTGTAATTTTTCTTTCACAACTATAAAGCCAGATATATAGGGCAACTTATATAAAAAAATTCAGTTCAATATTATTAGTATTCAGAAAGATATCGGCATTACAACGAGCAGAATTTTAGCTCCTGTCGAAGAGAAGCTAAAAGATGAGGGGTTGTACACAAATTGATATTTTTTAAACTTATATCTTTAAATAGTTATATTGAACTGTATAGTGGTTAGAATTTGCTGAATACCCATGAACACATCTAATATTCGTAACGAATAAAAAAATGTATATATGTAGAATTATTAAAATATTTTAAGAAAAGAAATTAATTAGATAAAAAATCGTTTCGCCATAAAATAAATATATTTAAAAATATCGTTTGGACGTAAAATTGTAATATGAAACTTGTTAATAATCATGTAAATAATATAATTAAAGTAATAAAATGTTTGTTATTTATAGTGCCTAATTAGCTGGAATTTAAGTTATGAACGTAATTGATAAGTGTTCATGGGTATGCAGTAAATTCTAACCGCTATACAATTCAATATAACTATTTAAAAATGTAAGTTTAAAAAATATCAATTTGTGTACAACCCCTCATCTTTTAGCTTCTCTTCGACAGGAGCTAAAATTCTGCTCGTTGTAATGCCTATATCTTTCTGAATACTAATGATATTGAACTGAATTTTTTTATATAAGTTGCCCTATATATCTGGCTTTAAAGTTGTGAAAGAAAAATTACACTATGTTTCGCGCATGCGCAGTAAAACACTACTTACTAAAATTGCTCATAATTCCTGTAACATTCAACAAGTCTTTTCCAAATGTTACACACATGCTTCTCTAACATATTGTCATCTTTTCTGTAAGTTTCGTATAATATAACAAAAAACTCTGCATGCTATAAGCAAAAAACAGTTGGGAAAATTTGAGATTTTTTAAGAAAACCTTTATATCTTCCCAAATATTTGAGCTGAGTTTACAAAAATTCCTGTAAATATTATGCACATTAAACATTACCATTTCTGAAAGTTTCATCTTGTTATCAGTAATTTGTGAAGTGGGGTGGGCCAAAAACCTTTTTGTCTTCATCAGTTTGTAGACGGCCCCTAATTGCCCTCAGGACCGAATCTTCAATGTAAAATGTGAGTTATTGTCTATTATTTACATGTCCGAAGTTTAAAGGCAGTCGGTTAAACCATTCCGGAGAAATTCTAAAAAATGTGAAAATCTGCAAGTGTCCGGATACTTTTGGGCATATAGTGTATACCTTTATTTAGTACGCAAGAGATTATCTTCTATTATAATAAACGGAAATTTAACTCACCTGAAATTTGAAACTTTGATACTATTGTCCAGGTACTAGAGCATCCAGTCGCAAATTTTTCAAAATTAAATTTGGGGACGTTCAAATATTACGTAAGCACCCAAGGGGGGGGG
>BGPR01037366.1:0-15155 GCA_013235015.1 Araneus ventricosus
ATGTCCCCCCGATAATGATACTTTGCATGTATTCGCATCATGAATATCATCTCCCATGACAACTTTGACACATCTTTCTGACACATTCGTTGACTTCATTGAAAAATGAATAATGCAGTTCGATTTTCAAGGACCCGCTCGGTTAACTGAAACCTGATAGAGGTTCTGATAATAAAGGATTCACTAAACTTTAAATAAGCCTGTACAAAATGAAATATATATAATTAGCTACCAGTATCCTATGTATGCGAGTGATTCAAAGCTCCTTTGACAAAATCGAAGGACTGACCCGCATACACAAAAAAAGTAATTTTTGCAGTAGAACATAGGGTAGCTAGCGCAAAGAGCAACCGTTACAGGAAGTATTTAGCTAGCGAATTAAGTAAAACAAATACGCCAGATAAAGTGCGTAACACGAGTGTAATGGAATACCGATTTACGATAACATCACAGAAGCATGAATAACAATATTACGAGCCATGCGTATCACGGCAGGCACAATGGAAAGTAGGACGCAATATCAACAAACGTTTGATGTATTTGAAGTTTTCAAAGGACTTATCGTCGTAAGCGATACTTCTTCGCGCGTTTAAATTCAATCAACTGTATTGCTGTGCTATTTTGAATTTGTATTTCATTAAATCTATGTTGTACGCTTTTGCGCCATTTGCAAATGCGCCATTGTTAAGATCCCATGTTCTATTATAAAAGTGATTATTTCTTTATGCGTTACCCACCCTCACTTTCGTTCTAATGCCTTTAAATTGCCCCTGTACAATCAGATGCCTATATTCAGGTAATTACAGTGCAGCATATGTCGAACTGTAATCATATACAGTGATAAATACAGTGAAACCTGTGTATACCGGTAGTATCTATAACGATAAACGTGCCTATAACTCTATTTTCTTTGGACCCTGTGAAATTCCTATTTAATCAATGTATTTTCAACCTGCCTAAAACGACATTCACTTTTTAGACCCACCTGTCAATAACGATAATTTTACCTCCTTAGATACATGATACAGAACAGAACGCCGTCTCCTTTCCCCGTATCCGTGACCAGTTCGGTGACTGAACGGTTTGATACTGCAGAAGTCTCCACTTAATATGATTACTTTTGGTCGTGTTTAAGATCCATCCGTTTTTGTCTCAGTTCGTAAAAGGAAAATTGTAACTTCTAGACGAAACGCCAGATAAGTAAGTTGTTTTTTTTTCCCGTGAGTTGCTGTATACAATAGCCATCCAGAAACAACAACTATACTTAGTTCATTTGCAAATAAAATGAACCACCATTTCTTTTTGCAAAGTTTTGACGGTAGTTTCTTGCTTTTTATACAATCGATAAACCCCACCTAGCCCAGAAAAATATTTATTAATCCAATTTCGATTGTTCTATGCGTACCTTTTTCTTCTATGCATTAAAATATCTTCTAAGTAGTTGTAATGAGAGATGAAAATATTAATTAGAATAAACAATCAGTGCAGAATTATCATTCCGGAGATACATAATACGACATATTTAAAATCCCCTCCCTCAGAATACAGATAAAAATTAATTTTCTCCCAAAAACTACGGCATTAACCATTTAACAACCGAAGGGAATTTCCTCTCTTGAATTATAAGAGAATTGTCCCTTCCATTTTCCTTTCAATGGAAATTCACAATAGAGAAATTCTTCACAGTGGAAAACATGAAATTTTAATGAATTATAGCAAACGCATTTCTTATTTACAGAATTATATTTTTAAGTTAGTAGTAACGTGGACATTTTTAACTATGTGTACGGAGTTTTATCATTTTTGAATCTTTTTTAAATTTTTAGAAATTTTTATACTACACACAAATTAAAATGTAAAATGCCCTATTTTTAAGAATTTCTATACATTGCCCATTTTAAAACTGAAGCATAATTTGTATATCAAAAAACCAAGCTTACTTTTAGTTATAATTAAATAAATTTCAAAACAATATGAACGATATTTTATTTTTAAATGAATTTTCAATTTCAGAGATCCACTTTTATTCTAGTTAGTCTTGCATGATGTTTTTAACAATGTAATGTTTACCCGCTTCATACTATTTTCTAAATTGTGACATGCAAAAATCATTAAAAACGCTGTACAGGGTGGATTTCGCGCTACCGAATTTGGTACGGAGTTACTGCGTATTTAGTAGGTGCTCACTAAGAAAACGCGTTTCAAAATTTTAATTATATTTCAAATTAATTAAAAATTAATCGAAAATTTAAAGTTCTTCCTCAATACCTTCAAAGCATAGCATTGCAAAAACAAATCATTTTTATACCGCTTTAAAATTTAAAAAATTGGCTTCTTAACCATACTAATTTTGTTTACGTGTAATTTTTTGCCTTTAATTTCTTCAATTTTTTTAAAACACTTTTTTACAAAATCAATTTTAAAAACAATGTTGTAACAATGGTTTTTAATTATATACAACATCCTTTCTATATGGGGTTGCCATACGTCCCGTATATATGGAACTACCACCGTATTACTATTTATCCCGGTTTTTCCCTAAACTTAACTAAATTACTGAATGGGACGAAATAGAACATACTATTACATATATATTTACAACGTACTACATTTTATATTCACAAACAAGATACACCGATATTGGCAACACTGAGATTCTACTAAACAAGTTTGTATATCTAAAAGATTCTTTTAAGAGAAGAATGCCAACGAGAACTGCGAAGCAACTATGAAATTGAGTATGGAAGAGAAATGGTTGAAGTTTTTTTGCAGAAACAAAGAATATTGATCAGAAGTCATGTTTAATAAATCTATGCGAATACGTAATTGTTATTCCAACCCATAATTCAAGTGTGGAGAGAAATTTCTCCTTCTGTTGACTCAATGGTCGGACGAAAGAAACAGGCTGTCAATGGAGACCATTGAAGCAATTTTGATTTGTCACTATAATTTTAAAATGAATTGCGGCCGATTTTAATATAATAAGAAAGAAGGTGCTGCAAAATTTGACTAAGCTCAAAAGAATTAATCTTGTATCCTAGGAAAAAATCCTTGGAAATTAATAGGATGCTAGGAAAAAAATTAGAGAATACTGTAACAATAGCATTAGCAGTTCTGAACAATATGCAAAAAGAACTCGAACTCAATATGTCAATAGAAAAGACAATGGCAATAGTCTTTAGAGGCAACCAAAATAAAAACAAACAAAGGAAAGGGATTTCGTTATTTAAACGCCGTCCAATATTTAAGCTAGAGAATAAAACAATTAAAGTAGTTGACTCCCTAGGTTATTTGGGAATAATAATAAACAATCAAGTAGCGTGGTCCTCACATTTTCCAAATCTACATAAAAAGATTCACTAAATAACTAGGAATTTTAATAACAGAACTGGTGTTAGACAGGGGACAAATATCTAATTACTAAAAGAATGGTATAACATTGTTATAGAATAGGCCCTTCTCTACGGCGCTTCTATTTGGGCAGGACATCTAACAAAGCAGCAAATAATTAGATTACAGACTATCCAACGAGCTATATTAGTTAAAATTGCCAAAAGTTATCGAACCTGTCCAACTAATGTACTCAATGCTTTTCTGGACATAACCCCTCTCCATATCGCTTCCAAAAGCCTTTATATTAAATTCATATTTGTAATAAAAATCTAGTGAATTTGAATCTATTCTTGATACAACTAATTTAGATTATAAAATTAAAATTAGCAATATTCCAATCGACAATAAAATTATGGAACTGCCTGAATCTATTAATAATCCGTATTTCAGGGTGTGCACCTATGCCTCTGGGATTGATGCCAATGTTGAGGCCGCTGTATGCATTTGTGAAAAAAAACAATCTTATAAATACTTTTAGTTTCAAGTTATCTCATTATAACGCCGTTTTCCAGACCGATCTGGCGGCAATTAATTTTTCAACCCAATTTGAGACAAAATTAGTTCGTATTTCCGTGGTTCTATTGTACATAGTACTCCAGTTTCTCTAATATAACATTTTTTTGTTGTTGTTGTAATCTAAATAAAAGAACCTCGCCTCTAGACACTAAATTTTGTAGTCATTTTAGTAGAATTTTGTATGTTTACCATCGAACAATAAATAATAAAATGAAATTTTAGCGTGAAATTGATTTGTAGCCTGGATACTATCTGTAAATTGCGACGTGGGGAAACTAGGGATACTTGACCCTATATTTACTTTTTCTTATATTTATTGAATATTTGAATTGTTATCATCATAAATGATTTGCTTATAAGAATTAGAAATGTACTTATGCTCAACTCATGCATATAATATATCCCATTTAATTATAAAATAAATATATTTCATGAAATCGACTGGGTCAAATATCCTTTACCTTAGACATACTTGACCCTAAGTTAGGGATACTTGACCTTAAGTGTAGGTATATTTGACCCTAGATGCAAAGAGTATATAAATTCTTTCGATAATTTGTGAGTACGCGAAATTCATATATTAGTTTAAAACTATTGAATTAAAAAAGGTCTTTATTGTCAACAAATATTAATGAAACTAATATTAAAAATTAAATAACAGGGCAATTGTAAAACGAGTTTGGTTATTAATAAAATGTATTTGATAAATTAAATTATTGCAGTCATAAAATTAAAGCTAGTTATTAAATAAAATTAGTTCAAAATCAATATAAACAATTAAAATATTGATTTAATTAAATAATAAAAATTACAGAAATGAAACTGGGAATTTAAAAATGTCATTCCCATGTTGAAGAATTGTCGGTTTTTTAAAATTAGAAAACAAACAAAAAACAAAAACAGAATAGCATCAAAATGAAAAAAAATTATGCAGAAGAAGAAATTGAGAAGCTTAATATAATTACTCGGCTCTCCTTGTATTTAAAGAAAAATAAATGCAAAAGAATAAAATATTATTATAGAAGAAAATTAAAATCAACAAAGAAAGATGAACTCAAGAGAAATGACGAAACAATAAATAAAACCAAGCAATGAAAAAAGTTATCGAAAAAAAGATTTTTATTAAAATAATAAATAAATAAACAAAATCTTTTTAATCAAGCGAAGAAAAAACAGAATAAATAAATTACATTTCTTTTTTACATGAAAAAGAAATTTTATTCAATAAATAATTACTTACAAACATTTTTGTTGTCTATATTGTATGTACTTATTGTATATGTCTAAATTGTATATACTATATACTTATTTGTTGTATATATTGTTCTCTATATTTGAGTTGCCATATTGTCGACAAACTCACAGCACCAGAAAATTGACCCGAACCACACAATGTGCTTCGTTCGGCTACGACAACAAATCTGCAGTAACTTTTTCACAGGGTAAAGTATCCCTAACCTGGCTTTTTCTAAATAATTAAAAAATTCAACCACTTAGAATTAAGATACTGCATAACCTTATAAACAAATTATTGCTAGAAGTATGTTTAAAACTTTATTTTAGTTCATCTAATAATTTAGTTCAATACTAAATTTCCTATCCATTGAAGAATGAAAAAATGAAAATTTACTTTTGGACCCCCAAAACTAATTTATCTACTCACCATTACAATGGCTTTTGAGATTGGAATGAAAATCACCAATAGACCATTTGACCAAAAGTCAAATAAAAATGCCACAAAGAATTATTAATTATCTCACAGTCTGAGAAAATCACTTAGGGACAAGCATCCCTAGTTTCCCCTAAAGTAAAAATTTAAAATTTCATTTGGATTTTGTGAACCTGCAGATTTAAGTAATTATGAATGCTGCTTTATTATTCACAATACACTTGATCGAACTTGCTTCTTTGAGTACACGTTATCAAAAATTAATTCACAAGCTTAAAATATTCTCTTGAACGTTATCAAGTATTTTCAGAGAAATAAATATAATAAGGGTTGATTTATTCTCCAGAGTTTCACAACTGTTGTTTGAAGAGATAAAGATCTCTTTTATCTTGAGAAAATAATGATGTTTGGGTTTGGAAAAATTTTTCAATTTGCATAGTTTACACTAAGTGAGGCCCATGATAACATACAAAATCATTTTTATTGGGCATATTCTGTTTGTTCAGCGCAATGTTTCTTAGGAAAAAGCTGACTCAAGTTAATTAAACTGCTGTTTATTTTATAGAACAGTATAATTGACAGTTCTTGCATTATTTCGAAACATATAAACTCAAAGTTAGCGTTTCGTGCAAGACATCCAGGCCACCAGACTATTGTTAATTACCCATGAATCTTTTTGTCACTTATATTTTTACAGAAAAAAATATCCCAGTAAAATTTCGTCTTCATCCGAAAACATTAAGGTAACTGATTTTCATTTTCCTTCTTAAATTTAACCTATATGCGTCCGATTGGAGGACAGCTCGATAAATCAATATAATTTCAAAGTTATGTTTTTGGCTTTTTCTGCGAAGTGAATAGGAATTTTCAAACTCTTAAACTGTTTTCAACAGCGATAGACTAACATTTACCCATATTTTTAAATCAAAATGTCGCCATTTTGATTTTTTTAATTTTTATATTTGATTAATTTTTGATGTAATCCAAGGAATTGTAATTAACAAAATTTAAATTTAGTATTTTATATTCAGCTTTATTTTTAAAAAAATCTTTAATATTTAAGATAAAAATTGCCCAAGAGAGCGAATTTTTACTTATTTTTATAGCCTTTCTAAAAATTGGAGAAAATGTTTTTTTCTGGATTCAATTATGCTTTAATGTTATAATTAATAGAAAATTATTGAAATCTATTATTGAAATTAATTCGGCGTTGACGTTAATAATGAAACTCACATATTCCAAAAGCTGTTTTCTGTTTCTTTATATACACAAATGCAACACATAAACTTTAAAATTTTAACATATAAACCGTTCAATGCGAATTTCTTCTTCAAATAACATTGAAAATTTTAAATCTAATTATTATGACAGTCATTGTTTTTCTTTTATAAACTTAAATAAAATTTAGATGTAAGCTCTGCTACAAAATCAAATTTATATTCTTAGAATTATATTAATCGCAATATCCAATAGATGCAATTTCATGCAGTTTTTAACGCATTACAATTAGGGTTGCAATAATTGCAAAGCATTGATACGAAGTGCTAAGTAAATAATACACGAAAAAAGTGAGTAGGTAATGGTTTATTTTACTCTGATGAAAAATCAATAAAGTTTAAGCATTCTAATAAAATGAAAACGTAGAGTAATAAAAAAGATGTGAGGATATTCCTTTTTAGACAAGACATATTTTAAAGTTGATTTTTTTTCTTTCATATAATTATAAAATTGGGTTCAACCCACTTTGAAAATATAATGACGCAAAGTTTAGGGAGAAAACGGGACAAATACGGGACTGAGTAGTGAGATACGGTGACAGTCTTGTATATACGGGACGTATGGCAACTTTTATTACAGTAGGAATTTCTCTTACAGAACACTCATTTTTCTTTCCATTAGGACTAGTTATTATATGCATAAAGGAATAATAATCAAAACCGGATGAATATATCACAGGATAGATTTTATATCCACAGATACATTGCGACTATTTAATGATGAAAATGATTGCCGCTAGCAGAGGTTTACAAAAAAGAATAATTTAGATGAAAAGAATAAAACAATAATAGACAATACTTTTAAGGTATCTGGGGGGCGTTTAGACAACATTAACATGGGATTAACCCTTTCAAGGGCCTTTTCTCCTAGTAACGGCATAATAAAATAACTTTAAAATTGTGCTATATTTAAGATAAGAAAGTCATTTAGCTATTCCGATGAATTACTTTTTGTGGATTGATTTCACTAATCAATAATTATTTAAAAGTCAAGTCATTTTTTTAAGTTTCATTGAAAAATTTCATGAGAAATTTTTAAAAGCTTGCCTCTTACATTTAAAAATTGATGGATTTGTTGGTAAATATACTTACTACCTCCTTATAAAGGGTTAACCCCGAAAAATGCAATATATTTTTTATGATTATATAATCATTATACATATTTCCGCAAATATTCTTTTGATCAACTTAATTCATTTCTCATGAATTCCCTAAGTATTTTTCATTTTTTCATTCTTTATGAATTTCCCAAAGCTTGACCGATCCTAATATCCAAATTGAGTGGAATATTTCGTTTATAGTTGCATGTAGGTTAAAATATCATAATATGTAATTAATAATATAATAGCCCAGAGCTCTCCTTAACGCTCTGACGTCACCAACAATAAAATTCCCGCCATAGCACTGCGAGACGTTAAACATCATTATTTAATTATGGGAGAACCTAAATTTAAATAATTTTAAATTTAAAAGAGTGATTGTCGTTCTAATTTCAAATTTAATAGCTCTAAACTAGTGAAATAAAATTTACTAATCATTGATATAAAATTTATCTCGCTGTGATCAATAGTTTCGAGAAATTTTAAAATATATTAATCACATATTTCAAATTAATTTCCGTTTTTCAATAGAAAGTAGTAAATCAGGTCAGTGGTATATCATGCGCTTGATCTAGTTTGGACGCTACGATGCATCTCATTATTTACGCAAAGATATTTGAAGTACAAGGAAAATTGTTAAGCAACGAAAAATACTTCACACGGAATGTTGTTTACCAAGAGGTTTTCTGTATAAAAAAATTCGTAAATTATATGCAATTAAAAAATTATTTCCTGTCATAAAACATATGTTTATTTTATTTATTTTCAAACAATGTTAAACATTTCTCTAGCATATATATATTTCTATTTGACGAGAAATCTCTCGAATGAAGAGGCAATTTGCACCCGTCATACTATGACGGGTGATTTTCTAGTATAATAATAAAGTCTCAAATTATTGCTGTTCTGTACTACTTTCAAAATATAGGTTAATTTTCGCAAAGTGTCCACGAATGCTTCTTAAGACCTTCTTTGTCGGATTTTTTTTTTTTCGAATTTCCGACCCAAAAAAAGCGTATTTTTTTAATGGCTGAAAATTAATATATGTTCTATCCTGAAGTCTAAAATGCAAAATATTTTTTGTCAGTAAGCAGTTTTTGCTTGACCTACTGGTGGTCATGCATTTGATATCCCGTTCCTTGATCTCCAGTTTTCCCTGTAAGGCACCCAAGTTTTAAATTAAAACAAAATACTCTCTAATAATATATTTTTCAAATCTGTTGCTTTGAAGTATTTAAGATAAATATATGAGTAAAAAGAATTATTAATGATATGTTTTCTGAAATGGATCTACAACCTTATCATGAAAATCTTTACAATCTTTTTACGACCATCAGAGCTTAAAAATCACATTAAAATAATTTATTGCCGATTATTTTATTGCTTGTTCAGAAATACAAAAAAAAATATTACGGAATATAACGAAACACGCAAGTAGAGACGAATTCACTTTTAAATATGCAACTTTTCTCTTCGATACGTGACATGCGACGACGAGCATACGGGCAAAAAAAAGCCGAACATATGACGTGCGACGCCGATCAAGAAAATGTTAATAAATGGATATCCAATAGTCTAAATAGCATCTATACGCAATGGAGTTGGGTTTGGGCCAGTACTTTCTTTGTACTCAACCTCGAAATACCTATGCCTTAACCCGCTCATGCTGAGCGAAGCGGTCTAAAAATTTCCCCTTAACAGCTAGAAAGGCCGGTCTGGGGCAGTTGGCTTTTCTGAGGGGAGGTGAGGTTCTGAGATCACTTAGAAGATAAGAACGGTTGGGGGGGGGTCCAATTATCCTTGCCAACCGCAGCTCATTTCCGTGCGCCTTAAGTGAATGTTATAGCAAGGTTTGTGGTGGTGGGTAAATGACCACTCAGGTTGGGAAAGTCCAATTTATGTCGTTTCCTTCCAAAAAGTCCCGGTTTTAAAGAAGCTAGAAGAAAACGTCGTCTCGGGATTAAAGAGTTAATTATGATCATCCAGTATATAGCTACATATAGCATGATGGGCATCAAATTCTGTCACTTTGTTGGGATTCTGATAATTGGACAATAAATTATATTACATATAATTCATCTTTGATGTTTTGAAAAAAATAAGAAATGTTTCTAGCCTTCGAATTCAAATAAGTTAAAGTTAACTGCATCTAATATTAGATATAATTGTAACCAGCAGGAATGTTTTGTCGAAGTCTTTCTTATATACTTCACATTACTGTGCGTTTTGTGCTGAGCTTCGTCGAATATTTGTGGGAATCGTGTACGGTAATTTGTGAGAATCTTGTTTTAATCGGTCAATAAATGATATAACATTTCATTCATCTTTGATGTTTTGTAAGGCGACCAAATGTTTTACGATGAAAAGGAGCACTCAAATAAATTGGTGGAAAAATATTGTAAATAAAAGAAACATTTTATTCATTGCAACAACAACGCAAAATACACCATTATATGACAAATTCATAATGACAATATTTGTGACATTTTATATTGTAATTATGCTTACGTGCCTATTAATTATTAATAGTGTAATGAGTATTTTTCAATGAGTATTTTTCCACTAAATGAATGCTTTTGTCAATGTATCATCGTCTAACAATACAGGGTTAGCCTAAATGATTCATCGGGCTTCAAAGGACTGTTTATTTACAAGTATACGGTGTACAAAGATACATGAAAAGATACATACACTCCCCAAGTTTCTGGTACATACTACAGAAGACCAGATGCAGCTTTTCCGTATTTGCGTAGGAATGCACGCTGAACACTCGAAACCGAAGAACACTTCGTATATTCCAACACACAAAAGCTCTTCTCCTGCATTGCCGCCATCTTGTACATTGCCGCTACAGGCCTGCCATCTAGAGAGCACGTGATCCACGAAGCGGGCTTTTAAACTTGGGGAGTGTATGTATCTTGCCATGTATAACCAGTCTTTGTAGGCCGTATACCTCTCAATACACAGTGTTTTGAAATCCGATGAATCATTTAGGCTAACTCTATACAGTAGAACGCCGCTAATCGGAAATTCCGGTTAATCCGAACCGATTTTATTTTCGAAAGTTATATGCAATTGAAAAGATTACCTGAAAAGATTTAAATATACATACTAAAAACAAAAAAGTACTTTTTCAGCATGCATAATTTTGTACACATTGAAGAAACTAATACAATTCGCCGTAAAATACGGTCACTTCATACAGGAGCACATCCATTATTCTAATGAAAAAGGGGAGACATATTCTCTTTCTATTGCTTTTGAGTAAAAGAATTCATGAGACAGTAGTACTGAGTACTTATAACTTACATTTTTTTAGCACACATCTATTTTTATTGGAATTTAGTGTGATCCGAATTTTTTTTAATCCGAATAGGCACTGGTCCCAATTAGTTTGGATTAGCGGGATTCTACTGTATATTGTAAATATCTGAACAAGAAATATCCTTCATATTGAACTTTTCTCCAACGTGTTGCAGCAAGGGTATCAACATTCTATCGCGATTTCTCACTTGCCCAAAAATAATTAGCAATTGAAAAATCCCTTTCAACTGCTGAATTAGTTCCAGGGCAGCACAACATAAACTAAACAAGAATAAATAAGTTTTCACTTGAAATATGTTTATTTTTGAAGTGGCTGAATATTTCCACCCATACATACTTGAACATATTTTCCTATTGGAATGATTTTTCAGAATTTAAACATACATTCAGTCTTCTAATCTCATCAAAGAGAGAGAGAGAGAGAGAGAGATCGTATACTGAGATTTACATATTAGTCCTCAAATATTGATAAGAAGGACATTTTGGAGGACAGGACTTACAAAAGAAGGATTGTCTTTCCTAAAGGAGTGCGGTTGGTCAGCTTATATTTTGGAAGTAATATTTTTTTCTAAAATTTGAATTAAAATAAGATAAAGTTAAATAATCTATTATTAAATATAATTATAACCAGCAGGAATGTTTTTCTCTCGTCTTTCTTATATAGTTTACAATATGGTACGTTTGTGCTGAGCTTCGTCGAATATTTCTGGAATCGGGTATGCATTTTCGTCCTCATCTTTCTGACGAACTGGATAAAAAATCTGACAAAAATCAGCAATTCAGTTCAAAGACCACATTCCAAGTATTATTTACAATATAAATCCGTTACCATGATCACAAGCGCAAAGATTCAATCACTTACTCAATTAGTAGAGAGATTTAATTCAAAATTTGACACAAGTCTGAATTTTTTTTATAAAACTATTATAACTTTAAATGTCTTCTATATAACTCGTAGCTTTTTTGTGTTATTGTATTTGCATCCAGGTGGTTGTATAGACATACCGACTTCCCGCTGGCAGTTTCCATCCCAAATTTTATATAATTATGCATTTGTTGCGTACTGATCGATAAGCGCGCAAGCTTATTTACAAGAATGGTGTTTCTTCTCAGGTTGTTCCGTATATCTTCATTATCTGGTAATCGTTTTTCTTCAATGATTATTATTTGGCCACTTTATACGCAAGAAAGCAAACAAGAATAGGCCCAATTAATTCTAAAATCTTAGAATTCACCCATCGTACTGATTTTCATGCAGCAGCAGGGTTTTGCACAGACATCTGGTGCGTGATTAAACCGAAATAGATGGGCTCGAAGAAAAAATATCAAGAATTAAATATTTACTGCATTCTATATGAGTTAAGAAGCATCTTTGGCATTGCTCATAGTAATCCATAAATTACCACGTAGTAGAACGTTTGGCATTTTTGAACGTTTTTAAAAATAAATCTGTAATAGCAATTAAAGTGTTAAATTGCGGTAATGTTTCATTTCTTAATTCCTTTTCGTTGTTATTTTTTCTTTTCATCCAAAGTTTTCAAAAAGCAGAAATTCATCAAATACTCTCAAAATGTAAACAGATTTTTGAAGCTAAGCTTCTTAACGCAAGCTTCGAGCTGGGGAGACAGCATACAAAAAGTGAGCGTCAGGAACGGAAGTATGTCATAACAGCGGAGGCACATCGATAAGGCCATGTCACAGGACGGAAGGACGTCATACCCTCGCAGACGCATCGATACGGCCATGTCACAGGACAGAAGGACGTCATACCCTCGCAGACGCATCGATGCGGCCATGTCACAGGACGGAAGGACGTCATACCCGCGCAGATGCATCGATGCGGCCATGTCACAGGACGGAAGGACGTCATACCCGCGCAGGCGTATCGATGCCGCAACGTATACCTATACTCTCGTAGGCTGTGTGTATAAACATGTTGATACGGATACGTACATGCACTCTGTTAGAGAATAGACTGCATTATTTTGTTAAAGAGAAATTTTACATAACTATAACAAATATTGACGTTTCTGATGGTTTAGTGAATAGTGCACATGGAACTTTGGCACATGTACAGCCGTACAACCGGTACAGCGGTTCAAAATTACGAGGTCTGTACGAATTTATTCCTCATGTTGCTCATATAAAAACTCTTTTCAATTTCATTTTAATGAATACCTCTTGAGTTGAATCCAACTTAATCGTACACCATGAGAACACATTTTGAATCATTTAACCCTTTCTAAGGCCGTGGTAAGTATACTTACCACAAAATTCATCAATTTTTAAATGCAATTTTTGCGGTTGACGTAAGTTTTCGGCAAATTTGTCAATGAAACAAAATCCTAGATGTTCATGTGCCTTATCTCGAACCATGACGAACTGATAATTAATTATTAATTAATCAAATTAATTAACGAAAAAATTAATGTCACCCAATAAACTAAATGAATTTCTTTTCTTAAATAATCTGAAGCCCAAAGTTATTTTTCAATACCATTTCTAAAAAAATGGCCCTTAAAAGGTTTGAGATAACCACCATTGTTCTTTTTTTCCATACAACGGCAGGATTTGTTATTACACACATATTTTTTTCCCAATTATTGAAGTATATTTTACTAAACTGCTTTTCTGTAAACATGCATAGGCATAGCTACAATTTACTTGAGCACACCAATGTATTTTTTTAAATCTTAAGTTCTTTAACCCTCTGACACCGAGCAAGGCAGTCCCGGGCGGTCTAAAAATTTCCACTTAACAGCGAAGCAGACCGGTCTGAGGCGGTTGGCTTCTTCTGAGGGGAGGTGAAGTTCTGTAGAGCACGGTAGGGGGGCGGGTCCAATTATCCTTGCAAACAGCAGCCCATTTCCGTACGCCTTAAGGGTAGGTTATAGCAGGAGGTGTGGTGGTGTGGTAAATGACAGTACAGGTTAGGAGAGTCCAATTCATGTCGATTCCTCCGAAAAGGTCCCGGTTTTAAAGGAGCCAGAAGAGAAAAGTCGCCTCGGGTTTAAAGAGTTAAACATTCTCTCTAAAGTTAAGGAAGTTAATCGGATATAATAATTTTAACTAAAACCCAAAATTAAAAATTTTATTGTATTTGGAGACCATATAGAGGTCAAGTAATCATAAATATCATCATTCAATATAGATTTAATCTGAAGTGTTTCCTTTAGTAAACTTAATCTAAAATAAATTGAAGTTTCCTTAATTAAAATATTTCCTCCAAGGCTATCTCGTATTTTGAAAGAATGATTTGAAGAGGATTGATGAATTTTTCAGAATTTCACAACTGCTATTGAAAGAGATAAGTCTTTTTTATTTTGACAATTAGATATTCTGTTTTGGAACTTAACTATCAGATTTGAATAGTTTACAATTTGCTTGACCCACGATAACATATATAATTATTTTATCTAGACATTTTCTTTTTGCTCATTACAATACCTTATTTCGAAGAAAACTGACTCAACATTGTTCCACAAGACAACATCGTTTGATACAGCATGATTATGGCGAATTTTTTCACGATTTCTTTCGAAATATTTATCAGTATTAGAGTCAAGACCAAGACATCCAGACTGCCAGATTGTTGCTAGTGGCCCCTTGAATCTCTTACTTCAAATTTCAGGTAAACAAAATTTTAATAACTAGCTTTCTTCTTCATCCGAGAACAAAAAGGTAACTGATTTTCATTTGCTTCCTTGAATTTAACCCTTAAAATCCCGATTTTTTAAAATAATTGATTGGAAAATGTTTTTTGACTTTCATTTCTTGAATAGAGCATGGGAAAAGTACTTCCAAAAATCCTATTTTTTTGTAAGTTTTGTTTATGGCCTGCTGACAACATTGGTCTCTATTTCAGAAAAAAATTCC
>BGPR01037368.1:0-15154 GCA_013235015.1 Araneus ventricosus
GAGAACGCGGAAATATCAAGATTAATCAAGGGATACGCGAGGGGGTTAAAGACAACATAAAGAAATCTCAATCCAGAAAGCGGAGTGTAGCTGATAAAGTACAGTGCGACTTTTATACACCAAACCTGCTTTACTATAGGTGAATTAAATCATTATTATTACTGTGGAACTTGGTTAATTCAAACATTTTTTATCCGAATTCGCAAGTAATTCGATTTTTCTCTATTCTTAAAATTTCTATACACATAATGCCTAAATATAATCTGTAATTCGAATTTATTTTGCTTATTTAAATGTCAAGAATGAAAATTTTAAATTCTTTTATATTTCTAAATTGCTTTCGTCCTTACTTTGTATGATCGATCGTGAATAAATAACTTTTTAAGGTTCTTTATTGACTCTAGAATCCAGTCAATGTATTCAATCAAAACAGCAGTTAAATAATTCTCACTTTTTGAATTATTTTAAATTTAAGCTTTAAGTAAGTTTATTAACATTATTTTTTAAAAAATCAATAAATATTATTACTTTGTTAATTAAAATTTCACACTGTTTAGTTATTCATTATGTATTCTTTATTAAAGGTGGTAAATTTTAAAAATAGATTTTTTTTTAGTTGAAATTGCCGTTTCCTCATGCTGTATTGACTTTTACACAAAGATTTTCTAAATTAAATTCGAATTAGTCAAGTTGCACTGCTTTTCATTATTTTACATTGCTTTTTGTTGCATTAATTATTTGTTTATTTAACATGATTTGTTTTAATAGATCTAAAAAAATTCTGCAAATTTATGCATATATATTACCAGCGGATGTTTGCGATTTTTCAAGTACTCGGAGAAAAGAACCTTTTTCCATTCGAATGCCGTGTATATAATAGTAATAAACGGAAATTCAAAATGAGTTGAATTTCGAAGCAGTGTTTTTTTTTAACATCGAGATTAGGGATATAAAGAATAATGATTTGGTCAAATACCTACTCTGTAAAAACATTTCACTTTTGATTCTAAATAAAATAATTCTCAAATTTTAAATGTAAAAATTAAAGATTAATGAAATGATATTTTTATTGTTTGCTTATTTATATTTGTCTTTTAAGTCTGCAAAGTTCATTATGAGAGTCGGCATTTTTTGGATCTCACACCCCCCCAGATGTGAGACGCTCGCCACGTCCCTGTTTAAAATTATTTATAAGTGTACAAAATTTATTAACTTATTATACCCAGATACCACATACATTTGCAGCAAGTTTGATTTTTACTTGATGTTACCTTGTCATGGCAAATTTGACGCGTCAAGCTTGAAGCGAAATTGTGGCAAACTTACAATGCAGAATAGCCACCCTCGCTTGCAAAACAAGTTTGCCACTAGTTTGCCGTGACAACTAGCGCCATCCCTCCTTGCAATGCAAGCTTGCTGTGAGTTTGCAAAACAAGCTTGCTGCAAAGTAGCACAATAAGAGATAATTATCTTTGTCTCTGTTTTTAAAAAACATCCGATTTTTAATAGCATCTCCTAGACCGTCCTTCTTTTTATTAATTCAATAAATCAATGATAATTTGTGAAAAAACTAACTTTTTTATTAATAAAAAAATTGTGAAACATTTTCCATTTTTTTACTAAATATAGAACTCGCACTTTAAAGAAACCTATATCGCCTTTTTCTTAATGTTGAAATTTAACGTTTATAAACAAAATTAAACCTAAAAACAGTCAATGTTTGTTGGAAAAATAATAACTTCATTTTTGTCCCATTTTAAAAGTAATTACTTTTGAACCCTAATTTCATAATTTATTCTACTAGCAGAACGTAGATATTAGCGAAAATCGCTCTGTCTCTCTCTTTGATTTCAAATCATGATCTAAACACAAAATTTAATAAATTAATGAAATCAAGAAAAGAGTTTATAAAATAAATCGTATGCGAATCGAATCGAATCGAACCGACCGATGCATTAGCGAAATATATCTTCTCCTCTCAGAGTTTATCTGGCCGAGTGGCTAGAGCGTCCGCTTAGCAAGCGCTAGATCGCGAGTTCTAATCCGAGATTGCGTTCGTACTCTGTTTTTGCTATGTTTGCAATGAGTTTGACGTGGCAAGCTTGCTGCAAGTTCTTCGCGTGGTGACTTCGAAGCTTGCGTTAACTTGCCGCAAGTTTGTTTCACACTTGCACTCTTGTCGTGTCAGCCTTGCTGCAAGCTTGCAGATTTGCAGTGCAAGACTGCTGCAAGTTTGCTGCAAACTAAAATTGCTACCTGGGTAACCAGTTAAACCGGTGAAAAATTTAACACACGCTTCTTCCTCCCCCCAAACAGTAAAATGTCATGCAAGAAATTTAAGAGGCATAAATATGTTTTACTAGCTTCTTAAAGGTTTGTTAATTTTTGCTATTTTCTGCCTCTAGGTATAGGTTCGACAGGTCGCCTTTAGGAACACTCTCTCAGCATGTACACTTGCAGCAAGTTTTATTTTTCCTGATATTAGCTTGTCATGACAAACTTGATGTGGAAACTTTGCAGCGAACTTTCTGCGAAGTAACAAAGCTTAATCGACAAACTTTCAGAACAAGTTTGCTGTCAAGATGTTATGACGAACTTCACACCACGATTGCAAAACAAGTTTGCTGCAAAGATGATAGAACACTTACAGATAATCTTTGTCTCTGTTTTAAAAAAAACATCCGATTTTTTAATAACATCTCCTAGACCGTCCTTCTTTTTATTAATTCAATAAATCAATGATAATTTGTAAAAAAATCTAACTTTTTTTATAAAAAAAAATTTTGAAACATTTTCATCCTTTTATTAAATATAAAACTCGCACTTTAAAGAAAACTATATCGCTTTTTTCTTTATGTTGAAATTTTAACGTTTATAAACAAAATTAAACCTAATAAACAGTCAATGTTTGTTGAAAAATAATAACTTACATTTTGTCCCATTTTGGAAGGAATTAATTTTGAACCCTAATTTCATAATTTATTCTACTAGCAAAACATAGTTATTAACGAAAATCGCTCTCTCTTTAGTTTCAAATCATATTCTCAACACAAAATTTAAAAAATTAATGAAATCAAGAAAAGAGTAAAGAATCAAGTAAAGAAAATAAATTGTATGCGCGATCTATTAGCGCAATCTATCGTCTCCTCTCAGAGTCTAACTGGCTCAATGGTTAGGATGACAGGTTTAGGAAGCGAGATGTCGATGGTTCGAATCCGAGGTTGTTTTCTTACACTGCTTTTGCTATAGTTTGCAATGAGTTTGACGCCGCAAGCTTGCGACAAGTTTCACGCGTAGCGACTGACTCATTTACGTAAACTTTTACCAAGCTTGCACTCTTGTCGTGTCAAATTTTTTGCAAGGTCGCAGATTTGCAGAGCAAGATTGCTGCAAACTAAAATTGCTATCTGGGCTGTTTCTTATACGAGTTTGACACATAGCAACGTCCCATTCAGGTACTGTACCAGACTGAATAAGAGATTTTATTTCATCACCACTAGTGTCTTGTAACAGCCCGGAAGATTTAAAACAACAAGCATTCATTTGAATAATTTCCGTATATAGTAAAACTTCGATTAACCGTCAGCGTCCGAAACAGGGGTGTAATTTAACCGAATAGACGGATAGCAGAAATATCTTAATACATATGTACAGTAATGTGATTTCACTGCTGGCGAGGGAAGAATCCCAGATAGCATGCACATTTGCAGCAAGTTTGATTTTTTCTTGTCATGGCAAATTTGACGTGACAAGTTTGCAGAAAACCTCATGCAAAGTAAGATAGCATAATCGACCACTCTCCTCGTAAAACAAGTTTGCAGTTAATTTGACACGGAAAACTTGACACAATGACGAAGCGAAAACTCCTTTCTTCCCCTTTTGTGCTGGAGTTCCAACTTGTATTGTGGTTAGCATACCCACCTAGGGACCATCTGCGCTCTATGGATCGTTAAAGTAAGTTCCTTTAGAAGTAACTCAGTGTGCGGTCAGAAGGGGCAACTCCACCGTCTTGATGTGCGATGATAAAAGAGAGCGGAAAAAGGATCACTCCTCTGTAGGAAGGTAACCCCACCTCCTATTCCGCGGTAATGATAAAGGGTAGTCCCTCAGTGGATAAGGCTTTGAAGAAGGCGGGGAAGCCCCTGACGGGAAGCTATCTTTTTCTACTAATTTGCAATGATCTTGACACGACAACCTTGTCGCATGGAGACTTCAAAGCTTGCGATAACTTGTTTCAAACTTGTTGTGAACTTGCAGTCTTTCCGTGTCAAACTTGCTGCAGACTTGCAGAGCAAGATTGCTGCAAACTAAAATTGCTGTCTGGGAAATGAAAATAAAATCCTTTAAAAGTGAATAATACATACATATTGTATTTAGTTTTACAAAACGATCAATATAAGAGTAGTAATGTAATAGAAATGATGGATTAGATTTTTTTTAGATGATGACGGATAACAGAAACTGACGGTCAAGCGAAGGCCGGTTAATCGAAGTTTTACTGTATTCCGTAGATTAAAAATTGCGTTTTGGGGCTTAAAACTTCTTCCTGTATTCTTCTTTGTAACTAACTGCCTCGCCTTTAAAATTTTTATAATTCGCAATTCTCAGATGTGTTTTCTGTCATATAGTGTCAGAATGCAAAAAATACAGTAAGGGCAAAAAAAAAAGCAATGCATTCGTTACGGGGTTAATTAGTTTTCAGAAAGGTAACGAGTTCTTTTAATTGCTGTAAACACATGCTTTGGATTCTGTGTCTATTTCCTGATTTTAATATTCGATAGTTGCATCATGGGCGACTTTAAAAAAAGGGTTCTTTTCACTTAAGTACTTAGTCTGTTGTTGTTTTAGTTTAGTTAGTTTCTTTACATTAACGTCCTGTTTTGTAACAACACGAGGGCTAGTTTGGAACGGAAGTCGTAATTTCGAACCACGGTCATATGATGAGGACGACACCTGAGCTGGCAATAATTTCCAGCTCATGTGTCGTCCTCAGCCCCCTCTCCAATTTTCTGCACCATACCAACGCACAGTTGATCGATTTAATAAATCTAGCTGGACAAAAATAAAAAAGCATCATTGTTATTTCTTGGTACCAATTACTTTATTGGTAACTAAAATATCAATAAAGCAATAAACCACCTCTAATTCAGACGGTTAGTACCTGGAATTGTGCTTGTAATGTGTAAAGGCTTACATATTGTGATAGTACATTTTGTGATCTTCTAGAAGGGAGATAGTGATTTCTGCTTCTTGTTGTCTGACTTCTTTCAAAATATTTGTGTTTATATATCGTCATTGTGCTATCCAAGGTTAGTATTATTTCTAAGTTTCATATTCATTTCCCTTTGCCCTCCAAAAGCTAATTAGATGAGTATTGTGCTTTGCATGTCACATTCGCAGATAAAATTCCTTAAAAGAATACGCAATTACTTTTATTAGTAACCAAAACAAATAGTAACGGTCCCGGTAAAGTCCTGTCTAAATTATTTGAATAAAAATTGCATCATATGTGTTTTGAAGGTAAAGTATGCATGCAACTCATGTCGCTTTAGTGGAGACAACGGAGCGCTAAAGGTTAAATGCGAGTGTTAACTATATTTTTTAGTATATGAAAACTATATGCATTTTATGCCATTTCACTAAATGTTATTAGGAAAGCACTTAGCTTTAAACTTAATTTCCAATCACAAAATTATATACACTATTCGAGTCTTCATCCACACGCCAAATATCAAAGAGTCCTTCTTTAAGGAAACCATGGTTCCTAGAAAAAGAAATACATATGTATCCAGGCAGATTCGTGAATGCTCTTTTGTACTCTTATACACATCCGGTATGTAAAAATATAACTTAGAAGGCGGAGGTTTGCAGAGAAATTTTTTTGTTTTCTTAATAACATTTAGTGAAATTTAAGAGAACCATAAAGCAACATAAAGCTGTAAAAAATATGTCTAATTAAGAAAATTTATTAATAAAAAGTTTTAAATATTTACTTTCCTCATTTTTTTAGATAAAAATTCTGTTAAAATATTTTTTTAATCAATTTTTTCTAATATATCATGTTCACTGGCCATTATAGCCAGTGAGTTCAGGTGTTCTTGACTAGTCGTCGTAGAACGATGGCAGTTTTTCCAATAGCTTCAGTTTCTAAAAACTTCGTTTACCAGAAGCATCTGTAAATTGTCAGTGCTGTCATTACACTTGGAAAAGTTGACTCTACCGTATTATCATATATTAACTTTTAAGAATTCACTACAGGCACTATTTTTTCTTCACTGGTCTGGAACAATTCTGACATGAAGTATTTAAAATGTACCATTTCATCAACAAACTCAGCCTTAATATCCTCTGAATAAAGTTGTCTAAAATTATGAGAAGCTTCTTTAATTTCTGTTAACATATGTTTATGTTATATAACATATGTTATGTAGTCATTTATCACGACAAAGTGGTTATAATATTATAACCACTTCATCGTGATAAATGACTGTGTTAAAAGATTAAGAGTACGTTGGATCGAAATAAGCAGGATTTATTTAAAGCATAGTCTATCGTACATGAAAAGCAGAATCACAGTCAGGATAAAATGAAAATCACTTATATATAGAGATTTTCAAGAGGATTGCAAAGACCGAAAGGAAGCCAATAAGGATTCATAACGATACAGTGAAACAGCGAATAGAAAACATCAATAAGACAACTAATTAGCTCTATTTAAAATGAAGTGATGGTTCTGAAACTCAGTGATGCAATGTGCGAATACACTACTCTAACAATTTCTGCATTCGTTTATTTATTTATTAATTTTTTTGAAAATCAACAAAGAATTCAAATATGGAATTAATTTTCGTATATGCTTTTAAGTGCCGCGAAAGAGCATATACCAAATCCATCCAACAGAGGCAAATATGTTTCGACTTTCGGCCTTTCTTTCCCTCTAAGTACAACGAAATGTTTTTTTCCTTTTCCTTAAACGTCGGCTTTCATCGTAGTATTGGGCATCAATTGTTTTATTTGCCTTCATTTTGTAAATGTCAAACATTTCTCTGTTGTATCAGAAACTGCAGCAATGTCTTCAAAACATCGACGGCCGTCCCAAGTTCAATGGTTTCTTTTTTTGGAGAGATACACTGACGTTATTGATCCTATATAATATCACAGCCCAGAAAACTGCCATGACAAAACTTTCTTTTTTTCCAGATCGTTCAGTAGACATTTAGCCTCATGAACCATCTCTGGTTTCTTTTTATTGTCTCCAGCGATTGCTTTCAAAGCTCTCTGGAAACTGCTATAACCTTCTGACAAGGCCTTGATAGCATCGGCACTTGCAAACCATCTAGTGACAGATACTTTTTTTAGAACCAGTGACGGGTCTTGCCCACGTTTATCATCTTTCTTTTCAAGATGTGCCAGCATAATCCCCTAACGACTGGCTGACGCCGAAAAAAAATTGTATAGTGCTTGTACGAACTCAAAGAACAAAATAGCTCCAACACAACTTGCCGCATCATGTACTCCAACCAAATTGAGCTAGTGCACTACGCACGGAATACAGCGTGCGAGCTGGTTTATTTTCATAATATGGGCTTGAAGACCGTTGTAGCAACCAGATATATTAGAAGCATTGCCATAGGGCTGATTGTCATATTTCTTATGTCGATATTGTGTTTCTTTAAAAAATTTAAAATAGTAGCGGTTATTGCTTTCCTTTGCGATTGCTATCCTTTGTGATTTTCTATAGGTATTGAATGTTAGAAAACGTTCTGCCACATCACCATCAGATACTCCAACATACCTTAGCACTACAGTCAGTTCATCAGTATGAGATATGATCAACTGACTGGGTGCCGAATTGACACTTAATGAAAAATATTTGGCTTCGAGAGTTTCTTTCAAGATATTTTTCAAAACCTTATTTCCCATTATGTCAATTATTTTTTCGCAAATTGTTAAAGATAAATAGAACGGCTTTCCTCTACCTTCATTACCCATATTTGGCGAAATGAGAATTGAAAAAAGGTGTCATATTCAGCAATCAAATCTAGAATTCTTATGTAGTTGCCATTATGTTCAGAACCAAGAAGCTCATTATCTCCACAAAATGCTAATCCACGTATTAAAAGAAATTTTATCACTGACACCATTCTATCTAAAAAATTAAACCAATATTCCCGTTCTTTGTTAAACTGAATTTCCAATGAGCTGAAGATTTAATCCCTGATTTCGGCGTCTACCGATCAGTGCCTGTACACATGTTCGGTGCGGTGCGTTGGAATATTCTCATGTAATTCCATTCTCTGTAATGCATTTTTCCAATCAGAAAATCCACTTGAAAATTGAGTTCGGTTTTGGACTTCACTGAAAAGAACTCAAGGAAAACAGTATGCATTTCCTATTGAGGGAAAGTACAAAAGCCATTCTCTTTTGATTTGTCCACCATTTAAATATTTCCGAAAAAACAGAGATCGTGAAAAATATCTTTTACAATCGTCATATTCTAAACTAGAATTGGAAAAATCTCAATCAAAATGTTGACATTCTTTTGGGTCTTTACAACACCAAAAATCTTGCACTTTGCTGCTGATGTTTTGCCATAATCTAATATTTTCGAATTCTACTCCTAAAATAATTTTATTTTGATTAAGTGATTGAACCTCGGTTTCGATTTCACCTGCAACCACTAATTTAACTGTCTCATGATCCAACGTCAGACTGCTCAAAAGGAAATTCTACTGTTTTACTTGTAGATGTACCTGAAAAAGCGTGATGAGGTTGGTTTTCTGTCGATCCACGAGTAAGAAAAGTTGAAAAGTTTTTGTGTCTTTTTTTTAATTGTTCATCACTCTTATTTGCTTGTTCTTGCTGCTTTTTCCACTTTTCAGAACCACTTTCATATGTTTTCTTTCTAGCATCCCACATTTTATGTTTGAAGTAAGTGACAAATAAGTGCATCATTCAAGAAAATAACGAAAGAGTGACATAACTATTGAATGTATGTATATGTACTATCCATTTTAAATATATTTGGGGGTTTAATAACAAATAAAACTGAGGGGGAAGAGAAAAAATTCAAAGAAAAACTAGATCAGTATTAGACCATTTTCTGAAAGTTTTGTAATTTTATCTTACTTAACGTTTTATTATCAAAAATATTTAAAATGCCAGTCACTTCATGTTCAGTTTTTAGAGATAAAAATTAATTGATTCAAATAATTGCCACTTTATCGCGAAAAAAGCAATAATGCATTTATTGGTTTATAAAAGGTTATTTCTTGAGTGAGTGCAGTAATTTTTTTTTTCAAATTGCCTACTAGTTTTTTTTAATATATATTTTGTAATATGCAAAGTAACATCTGTATGACAAAAATACAATACACTTTTGTAGACAAAACTGTTGAAAAATTCAACTAAATCGCATTTTGAGAAAACCGTACACACTGGTTAGAAATAATTTATAAATTTAAAAAGTGATCAACAAATCTCCGTCTTTCACCAGATCGGTTAATACACGTAAAATGAGTAGTAGCGAAATATTGTTCTGACAGCCAGGGCAGTTCATTATCACTAAGTTTCTTTAAGTAAGAAATAGGTGTGAATCTCGCTTTTAGCGACCCAAAACAAGTTAGATTTTACGAACAACTTCATTTGTTGAAAAGTATTTTTCTGTATTATAGGCAAAGTATAGAACTGTATATGTACTCGTATATTAAAGCATATCTAGTTTTACAGTGCCTGCTTTTATCAGTATTAACAAAATTACAATTAAATGCCTGCTTCTATCGCGTATCAATAAAATTGCAATGAATTTTCTAATTTTATCAGTATTAACAAATTACAATTAAATGTCTCACCATTACCAAAATGATTTAATTGTTTTAGTGGTGCTAAACACACAATTGACTCGCCAAAACATTGGAACCATTAAAATGGCCACCATCCTAAAATGGAATCAAAATATAAAAATTTTGTATATACGTCGTTTTTATGACCTTCAGGAACCTTCATGCCAAATTCGAAGAAAGTCTGACAACGTGTTTGGTCGTAACTGCATAACAAACAAATTTACAGACAGAAGAAATGTTGAACGGTCAAGTTAAAACAGAGACTTCGCTTCGCTCAGACAATAAAAGCGCATGTATGAGTATGTGACTGTCTTTTTGCGTTCTACAGGACAGATCGCTGAGCCTAGACGAAATTTGGTACAAATATGCGATGAAGAGTGGGAATGTACACCTCAGAGAGCTGATAAGATGCAAAACACACTGCCTCAAAATTTAGTTCCAAGTACTAATACATTTCCTGTTCACTATTTTTCTTTTCCTGTATTACTAATTCATTTCTCGGTCTTTTGTAGCAATTAAAGCTTTCGGTTTACGAAAAATTAAATAATTTGACCCTATTTAAAGTAGGTTGGCAAAATTAATATTCAGTTAATAAAATGGGTGAATCAAACGATCGCCGAAGACGGCTAGTATTTAATACGACAAAAACAATGTAAATATAAAGAAATAATAATTTGTGCTCACCCTTTAAAATTATTTTTTCGCCTAAGCAAAGTTAAAAAAAAAAGTACTCTCTGGTGACAAAAAACAGAAATGTCACAATTTCCTACCAATTATTTGCCACTAAAGAAATACCAGAGAATGGACGCTGTCCGATAAGGATGAGGCTCCTTTAACCCACAACGTTGTAAACTCTAAAACAAAAACTTTTCGTTCGTGCCTTTAGCCGCCAAATTGCATGGTCTCTTGCCTCCCTTGTCAAGGTTTTAAGCTGGGCATTCACGAGAAAGAAAAGCTAAGCCATTTGTCCTAACAACTGGTTTGCATTCCACCCATTTTAGTCGAAAAATTAGTCAAAGAATTCACGGATGTACCAAAGTTTGTTTTGAGACAAGGTTCAAAGTCGCAGAAATATTCACCATCTCCTCTTCCTCAAGACGGGGGATTTCGAGTTTCATTTCTAGCCCCGACGCGAGGTCCCAAAGGCAGATCCTTTGTTTTACCGCTACCTTCGCATCGAGGTCCCTAATTGGAATCGGCGGATGAAGTTTTGGATTTTGAGTCCGTTGGAATTCCACCACTTCCAATCATTTGCTACAAATTGCATAGGTTTTCGACCTTGATTATTGTATTGTTCCTTCCCTTGTTCCAAAATGGACCAACGATGAATGGCCCGCTTTAGAGGTTCGAAGAAGAGTTAAGCCAGTAAAATGAGCTGTAAAAACAAGTACCACATACTTCTTACAAAGAGAGATCCTTCCGCCTTGCCGGGAGCCATAAAATCTAAGTTTCATTGCGGCATCACTTTGTAATATAAAACTACTAGCTATTTTGTTTAAGAATATTACCTCATTCCTACTTACAGGAAACGAAATACGCAAACTTCTCGACAAAATAGTGCCACCCTCTTGGTATAGGGCCAAGGTCACTCTTTTTTTTTCTCAATATTTATGATAGCAGGGACAGTTTTCGAGAATTTTTGACTTGTGAGTCAAGTACTGTAAAAAAATTTGACCGTACTGATTCGTAAGTGGATTTCCAAGCATGAAATATATCCTAAGCATAGTTTTCTGATATTTAAACTATACTTGATTTTATTTAGAATACGTTCGAGTACAATGACCTTTTAAATCAAATGAAAGCACAAAATCAACTTACCAAAAAAAAAAAATTCTCTTTACAACCCGAAAGTTGCTAGGCCCATAGGCAGTTGGCTTACAATGCCTATTTAATAATTCTTCCCCGTGGAAAAGCAAACAAATAAGATTAGAAACGAAAATGCAAATTTAAAAAATAATTTCGGGGGGGGGGGATCTGAAACTCTACAGCTCTAATAGACGAACCGCCACTGTTTGGAAGGCTTTCCAAGCTCGTGAAACGACACTTTTGTCAATTCCTAACTCTTGGACAACAATCGTCACATTACGTCCCTCCTCAAGCCTTCCGATCACTCTACCACGCATATATTGTCCTAACGCCAGGAGAAACACCCTGAGCATGGTTGCCTCAAATACACGAGTCGAAGAAAGGAGGGATACGGATATAAACTTAACCGCAACATTTGGCAAACCAAGCGCACTTTCGTTAGGCGCGGAATTCATTTTCTAACGAAGTACAAAGAGAAATAAAACTTCCGCCGGTTCTATCTACGCCAAATGAAATAAAGCCCTTTCCTTCAGCACCAAAATGCAGTGGAATATCTCGTTTCCATAACGACCGCCACAGGCATGTCTGGTGTCTAGGGTTTTTCTCGTGGCGGTTGGACAGTCGTCGTCTAAATGGTTTCTTCTAGACATACTGCACGTACGAACTCAGTTCAACTTGCAGAAAATGTCTTTAATAGAACATTTCGCCCTTTCAGTAGTGCACTGCGCGGGCTGAATGGATGCGTTTCGCGTGCCCACAGCACCTATGTTGTCTTGTCTATGATATTTGCCGTCGAATCACATTTCCACTGGGGTGAAAATCACTGTGTTGAATGCAGCAAGCCCTTTTCTACAATTTTATAGCTGCCGCTTATAAATTACATCATTGCTTACGTTTTGCACGCCTGAGTACTTTATTGGTGGTAAACTCTGAGTTATTTAGCGTTCTAGATGTGTTACTATGCTAAATTCGTAATATCTCCAATTCAAATGCCCTTTCCTGTTGTTCCCTTTCAAATATTTTTTCACGCTCTTCCCTTTCCAATTCCTCACTCTTTCGCACCCTCTTACAAAATGTTCGTCAATCACACTTCAATCTTTTTTAACATCTCCATTTAGCCCTTGGGGTAAAGGAAATCCTCCTTAAGAACTTTGTTTAGATATGCCATTTTGTTTTATTACAGTACAATTTATAAAATCATTATTATCAAAAGATAACCTATAGTACGTACCTGCCCCTTTAACTGTCTTGGAGCGTCTCGAATTATCGTTAAATGTTGTTTAATTTAATCGTAACCCTTAGTAAGTTGGAGATTTATTCAAATTGCAGAGGCAGAATGTTTTGACGATTAACATACTTTCTCTTTATTATACTGCTTAAAAGAGAAAGAAATGAAAATAGTTTTTAAAAACACTCTTATAAGCGTACAATTTTATTTTAACTATTTTCTACATTTTAGTTTTAAATTTATAATTCATTCTTACAAATATCACGATAGCTGGCAGTCAATGTTTTTTTAAAAATTCACTAACAAATGGCACCACTGGTGAAGAAGTAAAAATAAATTAAATTTTTCGATTAACTGACAGTTAAGTTAAGAAAATATCAAAATAATATTGATACGAACATGGAATGCTGCTTCCCGGCAATGTCAGTCCGATGGTTGAGAAGAGAATTTTACAGGGGTAAGTATGGAATGACCGGAAACGGCCAGGCCTGAACCCCTGACATTGGCGACAAATCGAAGATTCCAGAAAATGCGATTATTTTCTCGATATCTTTATTAGGAGAGGAGATACATACAGAAAATACTGAATGATTCCATGTGACGTCATGACCAGTGGAACTAGAGTATATAAACGGAGGTAACTGAAAGGAGCGAAGGACTTTGGGGTTTCGTCTGCAGTGCGAGCTGGAAAACCAGTGAGCTGAGCCTATTGAAAGTGCTGTTACTGCTATTTTACGAGATAATTGTTGTCTGTTTGCGTTGCTAATCTGTACAAGAGATATTGTACCTGTTACCGGTGCTTTGCGTTCTCCTGAATAATTGTGAACAAACCTTCATTCTCCATTATCCTGTTTGTTGGACTGTCTTCTCAGTTCAGTCTGAAGAGAGTAATTAATATTTTTAAAGTCATATTAGTTAAAACCCGATGATTATTTTGTAATTATCCTGTACTTTATTACGCAAATCACAGCCGTCCGATTTCTTGAATTTGTTAAGAATAAGAAAATGCCCTTCTAAACAATTTGCTCTGAAAACACACTAGTTCATACGTTCCAAGCTTGTAACTTCTTTAAAGTCAATCTACATACAAAATTTTAAAGATTCATACCAGCTTAATTTTTTGCTAGATGTATCGCTATGATTGAATAACTTGATGCATATGATAAGATACGTCTGAAATATCTGATAACGAAATGAACATGGGAAGCTGACCTTCGTAGATCGTAAAATATGAGTGCTAAGCACACACTTGCATTAAAATATCGACTTTTTATAAGAAATGCACAATTTAGAATAATTCAAACCTAATGTTGTGAAATAAAATATAAATAATTATAACTAATGAAATTTAGAAAGATAACGGTTTTTAATAAAACATATCTTAATATATAAAAAAAATAGAAGCTGTGATTATTCGGGATTTAGTTTGATATAAAAAAGTTCCCTTGCAAGAATTATTTTTACAAACCAACAAGATAAAAGAAACAAATCGTTAAAAAGATCTCTTTATTGCACAAATGAAAGATTTATATGAACATAGGATCCATATTCACAAACTGATTCTCAGTATAAAGAAAAACAGATCTTACCATGGTCTTTCACATTTTGCATAGAACTGAATGTACAGACAGTCCAAAAAACGCATATACAGTTTACACATCTAATAAATAGCACATAAACAATGAATAAAGGCATCTAATAAATAGTATATAAACAATGAATAAAGTACAACTAAGTTTCAAAATTAAGTTAATAAATTAATTATTATATAAATTATGTTTAATGAATAATTCACTAAGCGTCTATACCAGAGGTTCCCAACCTATGATACGCGTACCCCTGGGGGTACGCGAAGGACTATTTGGGGGTACGCAAAATCAAAGTTGGTAATGGCGGAAACAAGAAAACAGAAGGAATTAAAAAAGCTACATAATTTTGTCTCCCCAAGGTAATACTTGCTATTTAATAACTATACCATTTGAAAAGTTGATTGTTTACAGAGTGTAACTTTTTACCATCCGTATAAGTTGATGCGAAATAATTACAATACTTATTTCATTCGTTTTGGCGTTGAACTAAAACTATTGTAAAATTGTAATAAAATGTAAAATAAAAAATAAGTCCAGAAAATGTTAATTCGAATCATTCGACTCTTAAGCTATCCTAAGCCCTAATATTATTGATAAAAACTTCTTTGCATACACGGATGGTCGGACAGGAGGATATGACAGTAGGGAGAACGCGGAAATATCAAGATTAATCAAGGGATACGCGAGGG
>BGPR01037369.1:0-15153 GCA_013235015.1 Araneus ventricosus
GACAGAAGTTATCGTCAGCGGATTTCGAGACTGACCGTTTCCGGAAAATCTCTGCCGTACAGATTGCAAGAATTTCCCCTTCCTGCCCTAATGGACATCAATAAAATTCTCTCTCCCATTAAGAAAGTTTCCGAGAGTAAGATCTTTCCAAGAGATTAGATTAGCGAATGGAGAGAGGAAAAAAAGAGTAAACAAATGAAAATCGGTAGCATTCTTTCTTAGACTCTTCTTTGTATTATTTATGCATAAAGATGTAACTAATACTGTACGATGAAAAACACTCATTAACCATCTTGAAATTCCAAAAAATATTTATTCCCTAATGTGAATTGGGTTGCTGTAATATTTTTTTCTAATTTACACAATATATTAGCACTATTTTTAACTCTGAACACGATAACGTGCATTCAAAAAATTGCATGTAATATTTTCACTGTATGGAGAAGGTACAGGAAAATAACATTCATTAAAAACGTACTTAAAATTTTCTCGAATGTGAATAGCAACGTATAGGTGAATAGATCCAATGATTTACAATGGTGTAGAGTATTTTGAGTTAACATGAATGGCAACACACAGGGCAATGTTTAGTTTAATGTTTGTTGTATAGGGCAAAGGAGACAGTCAATTTTATGGCGTGCTACTGATTCCATGAGAATATTGCACCACCACATAAGAATTATTGAATTTAAATACAACTTTTGTGTTTACATACGAAAAAGAGACAGAAGGAATTTAATCTTTGTTTTGAAGGACTGTTCCTCGTAAAGAGAGTTTTGGTTAAATGGAAAAAAAATTTGCTCAAGAAATACAAAAGCAAAGGTTTTTAATTAGTGAAAGAAAAGGATTCGAGCCACGATGGCATAAAGAAAAATTCTTTATCTGAGGAAGAAGTAAAATGTGGTGATCCTGAATTCCTCCAGATGGCGCCACGTTTGGAACTACTCAAGAAATAGCGAATCGATGCTACGCAATTCACAAGAGATGCACGAGGCAGCGGACTACTGTCTTACCCCCACGAGGAAACCCTAGACACCAGACATGCCTGTGGCGGTCGTTATGGAAACGGGATATTCCACTGCATTTTGGGGGTGAAGGAAAGGGCTTTATTTCATTTGGCGCAGATAGTTTGTCAGTTTTTTGTGGAAGTCTCGTTTCTCTTTGCACTTCGTTCGAAAACGAATTCCTCGCCTAAAGGAAGTGCGTTTAGGTTGCCAAATGTTGCGGTTGATTTTATATCCGTATCCCTCCTTTCTTCGACTCGTCTATTTGAGGCAACCCTGCTCAGGATTTTTCTCCAGGCAGTAGGACTAGTAGTCAAGTCATGCCCTAGTTAAATGAATTTTATCTTCTTTTGGGTCTAATTAATATTGTTCTAGCACTTCCTTAATGTTTTAATAAATGCTGTTGAATTCTTATACCTAAAGTGTTTGGTCAATTTTCATGAGTATATTTTTGCAAATTTTTTCATAATCAAGCATCCATAAAAGTAAAACTTCTCTAAGCGGCCACGTCTCTGAACGGTCGCTTTTATTTGGCACAGAATTTTCGACCCTTAAACATAATGTTAAAATAATCTTTATAAACGGTCATTCAAACCCCTCTGAGCGGCCAGATTGGTCGCCCGTTAAGCTTCAATGAAGTCCATATTTTTCGTCTCTCTGTTCTTGGACCTTTCATTAAGAGAAGAGGGGGAAGAAGGATCATAAAAATTCATACACTCAAAAACAACATCAGAAATCAGACCGAAATCAAGTATTCCTTTCCTAATGTGAAGAGAAAAGTGAATTTCGGTCTCTACCGGGATTGGGCATTCAAGAATTCTATTGTGTACTTCAGGCTTTGATTCGGATTCTGACAAAGCAGCTGCTGGTATGAGTTTTCACCATCAGCAAATGAAACTTTCAGTTCTACAGACTTTCGGAAAAATAGATGATATCATTGCCCATTCCTCAACAGACAACGACGAAATGATGACGGATTTACTTTCCAATTTAAAAAAAAGTTACCTCCTAAAAAGCTAAAACATCCAAGGAAACGCAAATTGTATCTCTTTTACGAAAGAAATTAGAATTTTTCGAAGTACTTTTGCTTTAGATGATTCTTAAAACTCGCTTTATCAGAAATAATGATTTATAACTTGTTTGACTTTCTGATCCCGGCTAGAGTGAGAATTCCATTGTCTGAAAACCCGGAGTAATTTTCCGCTCACGATAACAGAATGGAATCTTCCCTTTCTTTACAGAAATTCCAGGAGGGCGACACCCCCTGCTGCGCAATCAATTGTCAACAAAGAAAAGAACTATCATACTCCCCTAAAATTTTTACTTGGGAAAGGAGGGGGGGCGCTGGAGAGTGATTTCACAGTATATGGATAAATGGTAATAATTAGGAGTTCACGTAAATGATCATGACGCGCACAACGCAACTCATTTTAGTATGTTATGATATAATTTAGATGAATTAAATTCAGTTGCAAACTAGATTAGGATTATGGTGAGTCAAGTCCTTGAGAATATAAGGACTGTCAAAAGGCGCCATGATATTCAGCACAGTCGATGCGAGTCTGAACGCTTTATTTCTCTAAATTACGCATGTTTCGGCAAATTTTCAGAAGCTACAGTGAGTTGTTCGCATTTCACCCAGAACTCTATTTCACTGTTTGTTACAGCTGAATTTACCGTTCATAAATTAAGCCGAACCCAAATCTGGAAAACGGTGTATGGAATTGGAAAATTACTTAAATTTCATATTATTAGAAACCTTTTCTTCTGAGTGTAACGTTTAGCTACTGTTGGCTATGGTTGAGAGAACGCTTGGCGTGATCCTTCCTCCCTAGCGCAGGGTTGCGTTGTACTTTCTCGTATACGTATAGCACGAGAAAGTATTGTAATCGTCAAAAAAATTCGAACTCGAGATTTTGACGAATCTCCACGTTTTAGACCTCCCCGAATCCGAAAAACACAATTTTGGAATTATGGCTGTCTGTCTGTGAACACGATACCTCGAAAACTATTAGAGAAAGAGCTATGAAATTTGGTATGTGATCCTTACTCATAATTTATAAGTTTCTGTCAAATTTTGGCAAAATCCGTCCACGGGAAATCTGTTTGTTTGTCTGTCCGTGTTCATGTGAACACGATAACTCAAAAACTTAAATAGCTAAATAGATAAAATTTGGAACGCAGTTTTACAATCAAGAATGTAGGTCCGTATAAAATTTTGAACCAAATCCTTCAAAAAGTTGACTGTCTGTCGGTCTGTATAATCGCATACTTTTTAACACGAAAACTTTTAAACCCTATGATTAGATAAATAACCAGCGGGAGTGGTCTCCCCTAAACTTTCTCGTATACTCCTAACACATGTAGAGAAAACTAGAATAATAAAAGACGTCAAATAAACTTCCGTCGCAAGTAAACCAAAGTTGGAACCACGCGTGGTTTGAAGGATCAAAACAAATTCAAATCCCCTGCGCATTCTTTTGCGCAACAGGACCTGGCGAGACTCCCTAAATATTTGCTTTCTTACAAAATCGCGCCAGAATTGGTTTTTGGCAAACTGCCAAGTTTCGGAGTCCCTTCTTTTCACATGTCACCAGTAGGCATGCGCAGGCAGTGAGTTTCAAAACTGAACAAGTATGCGATTATACAGACCGACAGACAGTCAACCCTTCGACGGATTTGGCCCAAATTTTTATACGGACCTACATTCATGACGATAAAACTGTGTACCAAATTTTATCCCTCTAGCTATTCAAGTTTTTGAGTTATAGCGTTCGCATGACCGCGGACGTACAGATTGACAGACTTCCCGTTCACAGATTTTGTCCAAAATTTGATAGAAACCTACAAATTATGTTTAAAGACCACATACAAAATTTCATCCCCGTAGCTCTAATAGTTTTCGAGTTATCGTGTTCACAGACAGACAGACAGACAGACACACAGACAGACAGACATAATTCCAAAATTGTGTTTTTCGGACTCAGGAAGGTCTAAAACGTGGAGATTCGTCAAAATCTCGAGTTCGAATTTTTTGACGATTACAATACTTTCTCTTTGTATACTTCGTATACGAGAAAGTAAAAATTGGTCTGAGGTCAGCTAACATTAATTGTACATACGTGCCCAATTTTTTTTTTTTCATCGGTTGAAAAAAATGCCTTCAAATCGCGCATACAATTTCTTCGCCATTGTACGACGCAACAAAAAGGCGCGAACGATTCGCGCTTTTTCCCCACCTGTGTTAGAAAATCGTCCATGTTACTGTCGCTGTGTGTATTTTTCCCCACCCGCGTTAGGGCGAATACTAGCGATGGCGATTATTGCGAAAATAACCGGTTTTCGGTTATTCAGGTTTTCTTCACCTTCGATTTAACCTGCGGTCATAACCGCACAAAATAACCGGTTTTCGTTTTATTTTATAAAAAACAAACAAACGCCGTTTGTAGACAAAATGTTTTATTAATATTGTTTTCATAGAAAATCAATCCATTTGCCAATATTTATCTGGTCATAAAGTCTCTTTCAATAATCTGCCAACCAACAGACGCTTCGAGGAAGCGGTTGTCATTGATTGGCCTAAGATGAAATTCAGAGCTCCATAATTTGGTAAATTTTAGTCTAATCGAAACTAAAATTGAGCCTATCTTCCGATCCGACTTTTTAACCCAGTTATTGGATTTTAAAAAAAATAACTGGTTATAACCGGGACAAAAAATTAACCGAATAAAACCGGTTAACCGAACTTCCACATCCCTAGCGAATACGAGAAGGTTTTGGGGACACCACTCCCGCTGGTTGTAAAAACGCTCGCGAGAGAGTTCTGCGTCGCTCTTAGAGAGAGAGAGAAGGATGGATGACGTATGTGACTCGTTTGTGGTCGGTTTTGAAATAGCAATGGCTTCTCAGTGCGAAGTACTGCACTATCTTTGTTTATGTGTTGTCTGTCTTGTATTGCCCACGTGGAAATAGTTGCATATTTTTCTAAAATCTGGTTACGTTATTTCAATAGACAGAAACATCACACTGAAACAACTATTAAGGATATTTTAACAGCTTATCGTAACTACGAGCTTGATTCCCCCAATTTATATTTCAAATTAAATTTTTAACCGGAATTAACAGTAATTAGTTTAATAAAAAGGACAAATCAAAATTAAATGTAGGGGTGCAATAGTACTCTGCATCGAGCGGAACGCCGTAATAGATTTTCATTGTCTTTACCGTAGTAGTATAGTGTAGGGATGAGGAAAACCTACTGGTTTTTTTTTTGTTTCGGTTAACCGGTTTTTTTCGGTTATTTTTTGTCCGGTTATAACTGGTATTTTTTTTAAATCCAATAACCCGGTAAAAAGACCGTATCGGAAGTTAGGCTCGTTTTCAGGTTCGATTAGACTAAAATTTACCAAGTTATGAAGCTTTGAATTTCATCTTGGACCAATCAGCGACAACCGCTTCCTCGAGGCGTCTGTTGGTGTGCGGATTACTGTAAGAGTCTTTATGAACAGATAACATTGGCCAATGGATTGATTTCTTGTAAAAAAAATATTAATAAAAATTTTGTCTACAAACGGTCTTTGGTTTTTAATTTTAAAAAAACCAAAAACCGGTTATAACCAGTAGGTTAAACCGCAGATGAAAAAAACCTGAATAACCGAAAACCGGTTATTTTCGCAATATCCGCCATCCATAGTATAGTGAGAAAAATTCAGCATACAGATTTGAATAAATTCCAAACGAAATCCATCTTCTGTGATGAATTAGTCGTGGTGGTCACTACATCAATTTATAATTTTGTGGTGTTGAATGATTTTTGAAAATTCAATTTTGATTATCATTGATCAAGTTTCAGTTCATTTTTACACCCACATTTTCCAAACAAAACTTGCATCAAGCAATTGATTTTTAACAAATAAAGAATTTCAAATTTAATCCCTTATCTTTTTAGTACAAGATTTTTTTATATGCGTTGTGATTTTTTAAAAGCAATACCCAAGGTTCAGAAACATTCTAAATTTTTCCAGATTCATGAATACACAGGGATTACTCAGCAATGCATAAATAAATTGACAAACACAAGATTTGAGATTTGAAAAGCTAACGTTTAATAAGCAAATTGATTTTTATACATAGAAATTTAAACAATGCCTTCATGAAAGTTCTTGGATATGCATAAGACTGTGTTTAGATAAAATTCAAAAGGGGCGCCACCTCAATAAATGAACACATATCAAAATCATCAGATACACTTCAGCATCTTAGCTAGTTGTGAGAAAATCAACAATAATTAGAAGGATGTCATGCCATCTTTTACCTACACATATATCAAATCACCAATGCAATACATCATATAAGATGCTCTCAACACTGACACTTAGTAAAATGCAATCAATTAAACTCAATCTCAAAAAATAGCGGCTTTACATAAAATAACAATCAAAACATAAAATTGAGAAATTTTTACCAGCATTTAGCAAATCTTATTTCAGATATCTTAGACTCCCTATAACTTTAGCTGCAAAAATATTTTTATCAAATACTGTACTTCATTAAGATTAAAGATTTAATTTTCTTGCATCAAAAAAACAATGACCTTTAAAGTCAATCTAATAATTTATCTCTTTGAATATTTACTGCAATCTAATTGTATTTTAAAGCACGATAATCAAAGCACTACATTTAATCATTTAAATACAACTACAGATTAAATTCAGAATTTCAAGTTAATCATTTAAAATTCAAATTACTGATCTACTAGTTTTCAAGTAAATTTTACTAATTTTCAAATTTAATACCATGGTAATTAAGTTCAGAACCCTGGTCCCAAGAAAAAAACATTTTTAGTGCACAATTTTAAGGTACAGGGTGTCCAACAAAGGACTCCCTCATTTTAAAATTAAATAACTCAACAGCAGAGATCGATGGAAAGAACAGAACCAGTAGTATACTTAGTCTAAGAAATAAGCAAAATCTGATACAAAGTTTTCAAATTGAATTTATAAATGTACTTGACAGTGGCGCTGCAAGTTATAATAGCTTCTTCAAGTCCGATGAAATCCATAAAACTGTCCTTAGAAAGCACGAAAATACCTAATTTGAATCTGATTGTGATGTAATTTGCAACTGATTACTTGCAAATGACAGTTTATAGCTTTCTTCTCAGGAAATCTAGACTGTGAGATTACAACGTACAGCGCCTCGGCAGCATTTGCAACTAGTCCCCAGAGGCTTTATATAATTTACGACTTTCCAATTCAAACATATCACTGATTTCATTCTTCTCCGTTGAGTTATTTAATTTTAAAATGAGGGAGTCCTTTGTTGGACACCCTGTAGTTCCAAATATAAAAAGATATTAGCACAGATGTACACCTTGAAAAACAATATTTAAATTTAAACTTATGGAAATTTAGCAAGGTGATAATGAGTCCCATAAATTTAACCTTTTACCTAAAGCATGGGCATAGAAAAAAAATATTAAAAGTAAGTACTCATCCATTGGCTGAGGGCAAGCTTTTGACAGGATCGTTGGTTCCTCCATTACATTTCGGCAAGCGAGATGTTGATATTGCCTCCACAAGTGGAAAAGTTCAACGGGAGCCTTTGGCTGGGCAAGCTTTTGTCAGGATCCATAACAAGCGTTGAATACTCACCAGTGACATGGTGTTGTTGCTACCAAAAGTGGGAATGTTCAACGGAATAATGTAGACTTTATAAGTTCAAAAATTTAGGCACTCGTCCTTTCGAAACACCATTTTTAACAGGAAGTCTTTCTCGGGCAAGAATCTTGCACAGCACCAAAGTTCAGACACGCAGTTCCTTTTTGCGATGATTATCTGGCTAGCAAGCTAGTCATCTCGATCGAACGTCTTCGAAATAGGCCCGAATGTCAAAATGGCCCATATCCAGTCCAACTAGCACCCAAGCACCAGCACGGTCAGAGCAAATGAATTAGAAAAAGTCTCAAAATATCTGGGCATCCCAAAACACCAAAAGCCGAACAGCGTCGTCATCTCCAGAGATCCTTTTTCCGCGCTCAAATTTTCTTTGGTTGCCACTTAGTCGGAATCATGATCTAGTCTTTCGACCTAATTTGCATAAGCATGCCGCTTCTTCTCTCGGCTAACCCTCTCTGACTCTTTCCTTCCAAAATTTTTCCAAAACTCCAATTCATTTCAAATCCCCAAAAAAAATCTACTTATACAAAAGCTTGGCGAGATGAAACCGCCAAGAGGCACTATACTGGAACCCATTGCTTCTTACCAGATTTTTTTATTCTATAGTAAACCCTTTTAAAATCTTCGCCAATCCCACTTTACACCATTGATACATTTAGTCGCCAAACCAAAAACAAACTTAGCGACACCGCCCCCAATGAAAAGCGTGTTCTTAAATGGTCAAAACGAGTCAAACCCTCTTCTGCGAAAGAACTCCAACAGCCAATCCCAATTTGATTTTTTTTACCCCAACTTTTTAATAGCATCTTCTCCCTCACGCGCAGCAGGAAGTCAGCAGAACCCCAATGCTTAATGTTTCCCAGGAAAATCCAACACCCGCAAACGACAATTCTCATGGATTCAAAATGGCTCGAAATTGCCAATTAGTGGGTCAAAACAGGACACAGCTGGGCCTTCTTTGCCACTGACCGATTCTTATCTGTGGGAAAAGAATTTCTCTGGACCCTTATTTGCAGCTGTGACTTTCTCACAGATAAACAAGGCAATAACCCCCCATGGGAAAGAATTTAGGAAATCCAGATGCTTTAAAAAAAACAGTGCAATGCCTACCCGAGAAAATTCGCACAAAGAAAGAGGACGGGAAAAATCTGCAAATTTGAAGGGACGGTTACTATAGCGCCGTTTCTTAAAACCAGGATTCGAACAAAGAATATAGTAAACACACGGCTTTTTACAGTAAAGTTCTGCAGTGCAATGTTATGTTAAATTAACTTACACATAAATAAATTAAATAACTCTGAGAATGAAAATAATTTAAGTAAATAGATTAATTTTAAATAAAACTTGAAAGAGTGACACGACACTTCTCGCCGGTGGACTTTGTTTGGAATTTGATACCAATCTGCAATTATGGTGCAAAAGTAAATTTTTAAAAAAGTGAATTCAAAATCACATAATATTTAAAATAATGAGTTAATATTTAAGGACTGAAAAGTAGAAACAAAATTGAAATAATTAAATTCCTCTTTTTCATTACTCTAATAAATGTGTGTTTTTTAAAAACTATGTTTATTAATTTTATTTTTTACCTGTTGATGCGCATTACTATCACACTTATTCTCGGCCTATGATACCATTTTTCTGTTTTTCGAGTCAATACATGTTATTTCCCATTAGAATAGCTAAATTATTTTAATTATTCCCTGAGAAAGGGATGGTTTATATTTTGGGACTAAAGGCTTAAATTTTCAAAATTCAGTGGATGAGGAAATGGGGCCGAAATTGAAATTCATATGGAAATTTTGGGTTTAAAACTGCTGTATTATATTGAGGTTTATCCTGACTTCAAACTTCTTCCATTACAATGTAGAAAAGAAAGTGAAATTTTGAAGGCAAAATCATGCCGCTGTTGCCTAGTGTTAAGATTTGGGATAGGAAGGCACTGAAAGTTCGAAACGAAATTCCATCAAGGTTTTGCAGTGTATGTGAGAACACGTGAGTCAAACAGCCTCTTGTTGGTGTGGCGTAGGACAGGGGTTCCCAACCTTTTTTCCTTCGCGTACCCCTTGATTAGTCTTTTTAATTTCGCGTACCCCCTAATGTCATATCGCCTCTTCAACCATCCGTCTATGCAAAGAAGTTTTATCAATATTGTTAAGGGCGTGGGTGAGCTAAAGAGTCAAATGACTGGAATTTATAACATTTGCTGAACTGATTTTTCATTTTACATTTTATTCCATTTTTACAATAGTGATAGTTCAACGTCAAAACAGATGAAATCAGTATTATAATAATTTCGCTTTAACTTTATAAGGATAACTAAAAATGACACTTCTTTTGCTTTCTTTTTTTTCATATTTTGAGGGTAGGCTTAGGACTTGCACAACTTTCACTTTTACTTTTTACACGAACTTGGGGAAACAAAATTCTGTAACATCTTTAATCCCTTATGTTTTCTTGTGTCCTCCATTGCCAACTTCGAGTTCGCGTACCCCCAACTGGCACTTCGCATACCCCCAGGGTTACGCGTACCACAGATTGGAAATCTCTGGCGTAAAAGATTGGAGAAGACGGTTCTGACTCAGCTGTCGTCCCGGTCACCTGACCATTAGGGTGGATAGAAAAGTATAGGAAAAAAAATTTGTTTTGAAATTCTTTTTGGCATGGGGCGGGAAAGTTGTGTCTTAAGTATATTAGTTTATATAATTTTTTTTATTGAAATTCATTTATATCTTCCGGTGCCCCAAGCGCCTCAAAAATAGTCAAAAATTGAATTTTTTTGGGGAAATTTATAAAAAAATATTTTCAAAATTTCCTTTAGCGCCGGGTAAGAAAGTTTTGTTTTGGGTATATTAGTTTACGTTTTTTTTATTATTATTAAAGTTCATTCATATCTTCTGGTGGCCCGAAAGCCCCCCAAAAAGTTAAAAATTGACGTTTTTACAAATATCTATTAAAAATTGTGAATTAATGAAAAATATCTGAAAAATTGGCAGATTATTCAAGTATTAAAGTGTAAACTTATAAATAATTATAATTTTATAATAATACATGAAGTATAAATTTAATAGTCAAAGCAATAAATCACAAAACTTATAAAAAGTGAACTTAATCATAGATTTTTTAATTCTATCAATTTGAAGATTTACATATTTCTAAAGGATGTAATCCTTTTTGGTAATATAATGCTTGATAAGACTTCTTGATTGTATCCTATTCAATATGAAGCCGTGTCTCTTCTCTTCTCCATATACACTTTTCGACGCTTCAAACACTATGAGAAAACACCTTTCTACAGCTTGGGTATGGCGTGGATATTTTGACCATTCCTCCGTCTAACTTTTACCATGTCCTCTATTTATTTAAATGGCACATTCATCAAAAGAGGTGGTTCAAATGTCCAACTCGTTGCCAGTTAATAAGTGCAAAAAAATCCTTTGCTTTAAAGTCTATTTTTGGTACTTGAAAAATTCTTATTCTGATGATCCTCTGTTTTCATTTCTAGCACAAATTAGTTTTCGTAGTGCTAAAGACCTTATATTCTCTCTGTTATCTGTGAGAATTGACAATAGCAAATTTTCAGGATGACAAAAGAAGCTATTTCGTTGAATAAAAGTGTGTACTATATTTCTTAAATTGGGTTCGAAATATCTAAAAAATGAGATAAGTCTCCAAATATGCAGCGCTCCTTCTGTTATGGAGGGCTTTCTCTTGACATGGAACCATACAGGTTGCATATAACTTCATAATATATGTTGCAAGAATAATAAGATTGTCAGATCAGATGGTTTTTCTGTGACCACATACAACCTTAAAATTCTACCTGCAATTGTTAGCCACCTTGAGTGAACAACTGGACCAGGCTTTCTTAATGCCAGGTCAGAATAACATTCACCGCGTGATATCGATAGGCAAATATCATATAGATATTGCTGACCATTGCTGAGAACCATTCTGTCTATATTATGTGGCATATTCTCCACATTTATTGAAGAAAAAGGAGCTACAGGTAGCTCCTCGTAGGTTTTGATTGCTTTACCAAGTGGTCGACAAAATTCTTTAGGACCAGCTGTTGCCCATCCAAAGAATTTAGTAGATGACGGAGGGGTAACTCATTTGTTTGAAGCAAACAAATTCACCATTGTAATGGTCTATTGAGGATAGTTCCATCAAGAGAATAATACCTCCCTTGTGCCCAGTATTAACATTTGTTCCATCGCATCCAATTACTGTTATCCCATTTAATCGCATATTATGTGTTCCAAAAAATTGAGTATTGCTTCTTTTATGGCTTTAGCTCCTCCTGTTGCAGCAGTAACATGTCCGATATACACAGGTAGGTTGTTTACAAGAGTGTAATGCTCCTCTTTCGTGGTCTTTGGGTAGTACCTTGTGTCCTTCTTAATTAGCACTTTTGTGTTGTCTTTCCTCCCATCGAAATATGATCCGGTTAAAAGAGACCAAGACACTGTTGACTTGGTAGACTTTGCAACTGCATTTTAAAGCTTTTTACGCTGTCTACGAATTTTATTGCTATCTACCACATGCGAAACCTCGCCTTCGTGTGCAATTCCAATGTCTTGTAGAACAGCACTGGCAAATGAAGTAGCTGTTCTATCTGAAACTCCGTATCGATCACATTCCATTGTTAAGGTAAGGAAATCTAAACGATTTTATGATTGATATTCCAAGGTAATTACATCCGTATCTGTATACAAGGACGAAGGCATAGTGTTGAGCTCAAGTAGCTCCATTGATTGAGCATGAGCAGCATCAGTTTTAACCATTTTACGTTTTATTCTTTTATCTTCCATCTGTTTTCTTTTTTCCTTTTCTCTTTTTTTCAGTAGCAATTACTTCCACTTCTCCAATAACCATTTTCCTTTCTAATATTCGATCTTTTATAAACAATCACTCAGCAAGTGGATTGTTCATATCTTTTTGAAATTTACATGTATCGAAATTTGTACACTTACAAAATGTGATATCGAACAAACACGATATTTTTTCAGTGCGATAAATTTCAAATTTTTGTTGGTATTTTTTATCATTCCTTCGCCCTCTCCTCTACGTTTCTCCTTGTAAAATCGTTTCTTTAACACATTTTTAATTTTTGATTTTTAATACGAAATTTGCATAAAAAACGTTTTTCGCAAATATTTAAGCGTTTTGGGGCACCGGAAAATATTAAAAAATGTTGAAAAAATTTTGCATATATGCTAGTACACTTAAAAGACAACTTTTGCACCCTATGCCGATTATTTTATCCACACTTTGAATTTTCAATCCACCCTACTGACCATAGTTCGAAATTTCGACAATCTATTAGTAGCCGCAGTGTACTAGTGGTAAGGTGTCGACCTCGAAGATGAAGGGATTCCAGGTTTGAAGCCCGATTCCTCTGAATATCAGTCCTGTACTGGGCCTGTTGCACATGAAATCATACCTAGGGGTCGAACGACCTCCCGCTGGTGTGGTGCCCATAACTCACGTCCACCGACTCACCCATAGGGTTTAGAGTCCACAAGGACGGACGAGTTAAGATACCAATAGCACGCAATGTTCCCAGGTGCCAAAGTACTGACCGCGCCCGATGCTATTTGACTGCGGTGATCAGACGAGGACCGGTGGTCTCAGCATGGTATGGCCGTTGGCCGCTGGTGTGGTGCGGCAGTTTGGAGAGGGGGTGCCAGCTCAGGTGTCGTCCTCGACATCCGACCGCGGTTCAAAATGACGAGGTTCGTCCCAAAATAACCCTCGTGTTGCTTCAAAATGGGACGTTAATATAACTAAACTAAACTACGATAATCGATTCATTGCGATCGATCAAAGTTACGATGCTTTTCCAAAATTGTAAAAATGAAATAATGCATGCAAAAATTAAAGAATAACATTTATCTAAAAAATAGCATGTGATCCGAAAGATCACATTAGGCATTAATAGCTGCGCCTTACGAAAAGTAATTTAGCTACCGATAATTTTATGAATTCGCTGTATTTTATATCTTTCATTTAAAAAAATATTATGATTTTTATTAAGCTATTAAGACCTTTGACATTTTACATTCCTGAGTCTGATTAATTATGTAATAAAATAAACGTATTCTTTTCGATTAAAACAAAACACTCTAGCTGTTATTTGACACTTAATTTATAATAAAAGAAACCTGTTTAATTAAATTTTTGCAGCATGATCATAAGGTGAAAAAATAATTTGTTTTCAAAGATTAATTTTCAATTGTCGACAATTTTAAGGCTTTATTTCTTACAGACAAAAAGAAAAAATAATTAATTCAAAGAAGATAACTTTTGAATAGTGGTGTAATTATTGCTTTTCTGAATTTTAATTTGTTCTCATATTTCATACATAATAATTAACGCAAGTTGTCTGCATTCTTATCTAAATTGCCTCTAAACTTCGAAATATTTGTTAAGAGAAAGGAAATTTTAGATGCCAAATAATTTAATTAGTTCACTTTATAGTTTTTATTGATAATATTTGTATTGTCTTTAATGTAATTAGTTTAAGATGCAAATAGCATCAGTATAAATGTACAATTGTTTGAGTTTTATTTTGTGTATTCAGATAAGAAAATTCAAAGCATGCAGAGGCTTTTCATAAACAAGCGCTGCTACAACAGATAGTAAAAAATGTGCCTCTAAATACTATTAAATCAAAATACGGGCGTTCAGTGACACGTGTAAAAAAACAATGACATTCCTGCATTTTAACAACATTAAAAAGCATAATTTTATGAAAACTCATGAATTATGAATGTTAACACCGGGACGTTGTTCTAAAAATGTACACATTTTTTTTAGGCAGGAAAATAAGCCTAACTGAAAAATTGGTTAAGTAAAAAATTAAATGGCTGTAAATAAGAATGAAATTAAAATACTAAAAAATAAAGTAAAGCAAAACAGTTAAGAAAAGGGGGAAAAGCAGGAAACACAATTAAACAAAAAAAAAACTCGCAAAAGTTTGGAATACTGCCAATTTCTGATTATCCCTATTATTCGAGATCTGCTGTCAACCACTTCGGTTCCAGTAGAAGTATAGAAAATGTCGTTTTCCTCTACTTATACATCATTTCACCACAAACTCTAAACGATTATGAACATGAGCAGTTAATTATTTTCTGATCATAAAATCTGTCATTTCTGATAGGAATTAAATTTAGAATAACGTCTAAATTATAAGAATCCAATATAATTGCATGTAAAATTAAATTAATTTAAAAATGGCGAATATGATTAGAAAGTACATTTGAAATTAAACCGCATTTAAGCGTTGTAAGTTTTTAAACATGAAAGAATTTCCCCATAATCGTATAAAATTGTTGTGCCTACACAACATTATCAACGCTAATGTGAGACATAAATACGGCGTAACAGAGAAAGTGCTGAGTGTTCCTAATGACGGTGGTTAATCCATTCCAAAAAACATGTTCTCTGCGTGTTGTTTTATTCAT
>BGPR01037370.1:0-15153 GCA_013235015.1 Araneus ventricosus
AGTGATAAGTGGTATAGAACCAGCAGATCTCGTGTGCGAAATGGAAGCCGCATTGTACCAGTTGAAGCACAACCGCCCAGATCCTCACTTCCTTGGCGTCCACCTGGAGAGCAATCAAGTGGAGAGGTATCTTCCGTCCTGGGCACATCCCAGCACAAAGCATCTAGTCCACTGGGATCAGGACAGTCCGGACTTTGACCTGGGAATTTTCACAGATGTATCCAAGCTAAACGGACAAGTAGGAGCTGCTTTCAGCGTGTTCGACCCACAACACTCTGGAGACTTTCAGTTTAGACTCGATGATCACTGTTCTGTGTTTCAGGCTGAATTAACAGCCATAAAACAGGCACTCCTATGGAAACAGCAAAACAGACCACACGGCAACTGCCACTTGTTCACAGACAGCATGAGTTCACTGAAAGCTCTCCAGAAGTTTGCGCCGAAAAACAACTTAGTGGAAGACATCAATAGCTTGTTAGATGGAACCATCTCCTTACACTGGGTCAAAGCCCACATCGGAGTTGCTGGCAATGAGGTAGCGGACAAGGCAGCAAAAGCAGCAAGCGACAGACCATCAGTCGACATACATCTGGGGATACCAGAAAGGTCACTTAAAACATCAATTCGGCACCTCCTCCTCAGAGAGTGGCAGGACCGCTGGAAGGACGACAATGCGAAAGGAAGATTTACGTTTAACATCTTCCCAGAAGTTAAGACCAACAGATGTATAGACAATCCCCAATTGTCCCAAGTAGTCACAAACCATGGCCTTTGTCCCTACTACCTCAAGAAGTTCAACCTTCGAGAATGCAACTGCCGGTGTGGTGAGGACGTAGATGACGACATCCTGCATTACATCTTCAGGTGCCCCCTCCTCGACAGCCAAAGGTCTCTCATCCGTCCTGGTCAATCCGTCCTTCAGATCCTGCCGGACAAGCACAGGACAAAAGAAGTGAAGTCCCTCCTATCCTTCCCGTTTCTTCATCAACAGGATATATTTGAACAGGATCCAGAAGACATTTCCTAATGCCCATGAACACTAGGTTGCTCCTCCAGAGACTTTCAGGCCCTTTCCATACTCATTGTACATATCATAGTCATCTCTTCATCACCTTCATCTTTGAGTGTTTGCTATAGAAGCTCATGTACCCACTGGACAATTGCATTTTATTTTCCCCACTCTTTGTAAAGTCTCCCGTAAAGTATCATCATGTTTTCTTTATTATTTCTCCTTTTAATTCTTTCATTTTTCAGCATTGTCGGGAAATAGTTTGTAACCTCACACTGTATCACTATGTCGCCGCCACAGAGCCTTATGTATGAGCCAGGCATTGTAAATCATGTATCTCTTATCATTGGAAACAACAAAGCAGGGGTTTGCCGGTGGATCTGACGACTCTACAGAGGAGCAGCAGCACTAGACAGCTAAGCACCCAGCACATATTTTTTTGAGAGCCCCCGGCACAAGTCGGGCCTCTACCAAAATTCAAAATTTATTGAAGAGCTTATGCCGGTGTAACGCCAATGCAGGCACACACCATATTCCCCATCCGTATTACTCTTCTGACACGGAATGCAAGCTCGACACCAATTAGTTATGTCCTTGTTCTGGTTAGGCCAACAATATCTACTTCCAATTAAGGCTTTTGTGGCACGTATACCAGGATGAGACATGTTATGTAAATTGTCGAAAATTTTCCTGCGAAGTTCCCCAGGTACATAGAATCGATTAGCTTTTGAGTTCACATTACAATATAGTGATATCTCGGAATCGGGCATTTGCACTTTCACTAGGTCCCCAGAAAACGTAATTTTACCTTCCAAGATACCCTTTAATTCAGGATCTGAATTCTGGCTACTTTCCCATAACTTTAGATCAGCAAGTGACGAAAACTGAATTTCGCAAACTCGTGATAAACTATCGGCCACGACATTTTCTTTTCCTGGCACGTATCTAATATCCGTGGTAAATTGCGAAATGAAATCCAGTTGTCGTAAACGTCTTGGTGAACACTTATCCTATTCTGCCTAAATGCGTAAGTCAACGGTTTGTGGTCAACATATAAAGCGAATGGGCGAGCTTCCAACATGTGACGGAAATATTGAATTGCAGAATACGCCGCCAAGAGCTCGCGATCGTAAGCTGAATATTTGGCTTGTGTAGGGGTTAACTTTTTTGAAAAAAATCCTAAAGGTTTAGGACCTTTTCTGAGTAATTTCATTTAAAACACCTCCCATAGCAAAATCACTGCAATCTGTAACTAAAGCCAACTTCGCATCAGTCGAAGGATGAGATAACAACGTTGCGTCAGCTAAACACTTTTTTATTTTGTCAAAACTTGCATCGGTTTCGGGATTTCATTTAATCTTTGTCTTATCCCTTTTTTTCGAACCAACAAGATAAGCATTCAAAGGTGAAAGTATTTCAACAATTTTAGGAATGAACCTGTGATAAAAATTGACCATTCCCAAGAAACTCCTCAACTGACTAACAGTTTCGGGTTTTGGAAATTCCTGAATTGCCTTAACTTTAGTAGTCATGGGAAGAATACCTTCACTATTTATAGTGTGTCCCAGAAAATCAACCTGCGGTTTACCAAATTCACATTTCGATTCATTGATGGCAATTCCGAACTCAACGAAACGTTTGAATATTTGTTCCAGGTGTTGCGTATGTTCCGTTTTATCCGTACTAAACACCAAAATATCATCTATGTACGCGAAACAAAAATCAAATCCGTTTAAAACTTCATTTATAAATCTTTGGAATGTTTGGGCGGACGAACATAAACCAAAGTTCAAATAAGGAAATTCAAACAAACCAAATGGTATATAATAATTGCGGTTTTCTCAATATCATCTGGATTTACCGGGATTTGATGATACGCACGAACGAGATCAATTTTTGAAAAAAATATTTTTCCCTTTCAAATAATGTGAAAGATCTTGCAAATGTGGTACGGGATATTTGTCCTGTTTAGTCACTCTGTTAAGCGCCCTATAATCTTCTGTAGGTCGCCAGTCTGTGGAACCTTTAGGGACCATATGAAGTGGGCTTGCCCAGTTACTACGCGACGGACGGCAAGTTCCCTTTTCCAGCATATACTCAAATTCCTGTTTCGCTACCTTCAATTGAGCAGGATGTAATCTACGTGCGCGTGCAGTTACTGGCGGACCACTCGTGGGAATAAAATGCAAAGTATTATGTTTAATTGCTTTAGGAAACGTAGAATTTAATTTAGTTATTCCCTTGTAACGATTTAATAACTCATGGTACTCGCTGTTACCCGATATTGTTTTCACATTTGGAATCTCAGAAAAACCAGCTCGACCTATGCATTTCCAATTAGTAATAGGATCCAAAAGACATCGCTTTTTAAGATCAACTAACAAACCAAATTGCTGCAAAAAATCAGCACCTATTATTGGTTTCGTGATGTCCGCGATCACGAATGGCCATTGCAATTTTCTTTGCAATCCTAGATCGAGACTCAATAGCTTCGAACCAAGTGTTTTTATATGGGAGCCGTTTGCTGCAAAAAGTGTGGTACCCTGAAATTTCAGCACTTCGTTCAAATAAGATTTCGGATAGCACGATACATCGCTACCTGTATCAACCAAAAATTGTGTTTTAGTAATCCTATCTTGTACATATAACCTGCGACTATAAACCAGGGCTTCAGAAGCGACCGATATTTCTGAAGGTTTTACACCGTTATTCTGAAAACTACACGGTTTTATGCATTTATGGGCTCTATCCCCAAATTTATAATGATAGAAACAAAGCCGTTTATTTCACTCTCGAGACTCAGAACCGGATCTACTGTGCCTTTTCTTAGCATTAACAGATGCTAAGCGCGCATTTAACGTTTCGACTTGTTTTGAAAGCTCAGAAATTTGTAGTTTCATTTCCGTCAACTCTGAAGTACAATATTCCGGTCTACTCGCTTTTACGGCTGCAACTTCCTCCAAATTATATTCGTGCATACTATCTGCCATTTCAGCCAATTTAGACAAAGATTCTGAGCTAATGCTCAAAATTGTCCGAATATTAACAGGAAGTCGATTAAGACATAGGTTTTTCAAAAATGCATCGTCTACTAGTCCTTCAATTAACTCTTGCATTTGACGCAGTAATAAGGACGGCTTTCTATCTCCCAAATACAGGTCTTCAAGTAATGCTCTAACCTTCTTGTTTTGCGAAACCTCAAATTCTGATAAAAGTCTGTTCTTAAGCGCGGTATACGGGTTGTCTTTAGGTGGGGTATACAGTAAGTCGCTGACATGGGTCAAAGTTTGAGGATCGAGTGTAGAACTAAAGTATCAAATTTAGTTTGTTCGCTCACTATTCCAGCAATCTTAAAATTAGCCTCAATTTGCGCGAAATATAATTTCACATTATTCGCCCAAAATGCAGGAACCCTGACTGCTACTCTGCTGCAACTAAAAAAATTACCATCCTGAGGTGGCTTCAAATTCTCAGAATCGCCATCAGCGTTTCCTGATTTACCCTCTTTTTCAGACAGTTCACCGTAATGTGCGATACTGTGAGCAAGATCCTCTCATCAACACCTTAAGAGTGTCCACAAAACTCACTATTAAGCACCGATATAAAATCAAACTAAACCTCAGAAGAGTCACATGCAAGCAAGAAGTAAAGCAATTGAATTGATCTTACCCTCACAAAAGGAAGTAGTCTTTTTACCAGTGATATATATATATATATATCTCAGCAGCTAGATAGGCTTGATCCAAACGGGTCACCACTGTGGCGGAAGTGAGGGTGTATGTCGCACACATCAGAAGGCGCTGCTGGATGAATAAAACAATTTATTTAATACAAACAACAATATTAAAAACGGTATGTCATGACGCTTCAAGATGTAAGGGTAAGCCCATGGACTCCAAAATACAGGTGAAGAAAACATCAATCACCAAAGGAACCGGGTGTAGACAACCTGGAAAGAAAAAGGTAAAAGAGAGAAAGAGTTCTCGGTTCAACGTCCTCATATACTCCGCTGGCGGTAAAATCTTTAAGTTGCCACAAGCTGGTTTACAATAATGACGAAGTAGGCACGACGAACATCAGCAGCATGGTGGTCAGAGTCAAGGTCCGAATCTTTTGATTCGATTCCGCTACAACTTGTCTGGGTAGGCATAGCAACGAACGGCCGAACCGACCTTTACGTGTTCGCTGGAGGTTCCGTCACAGCTGTCCGATATCGCGACGAAATCCTACACCCTCTTGTGCGGCCTTTTATCGCTGCAATGGATACCGACGTGATATTTATGGACGATAACGACCGCCCGCATAGAGCACGATTGGCGCGGAGTTATCTGGAGAGTGAAGCCATTCCACAGATGGCGTGGCCTGTTAGATCACCGGACCTGAATCCCATAGAGCATGTGTGGGACATGTTGGGAAGACCGACTGCAGGTCGCAGTGTGCCACCAGGCACCCTCCACGAGCTCCAACAAGCCTTACTACAGGGATGGGCATGGGCATTACTACCACAATAAGCGATCAACGACACCATTGCCAGCATGCATCGCCGTTGTCAAGCATGCATTTCAGCTAGAGGGTATCATACCCAGTGGCGGACTGGCCAGGTTGTCAGCTTGCCCGATGGCAAGTGGGCCCCATACACATAAGCCAATGTGGGCCCCTAGGATGTTGCGTGTTTAAGAGAGAGAAAGGGAAGAACTCTTTTTCAAGCAAATTTCCTGTGCTTTTTCTAAGGAAAATAGCGAGTAGTTTCGTGCTAAACCCCACAACATTTTCCGAGACGCAATAGCCACACGATTTTTATTCTTCTAGGAGGCCCCCCGGCAGAAATATATGTTAACCCCTCTGTGCAAGAAGGGTGCGGTTCTTGGAGATGGCTAAACGATGTGCTTTTTGTTTGTGCATTTCCTTGTCATAAAACTGACAGACAAGCGAATTAGCCTAAAGTAAAAAGACAGAGAAAAGTCTTCTTCGGGGCGCTAAAGCTTTTAAGTGGGGGGAGGGGGAGAAGAAAATTCATGTAATTTGCCGACCAAAGGACGTTTCTGAAAAGAGGACACTCAGGCTTTTCTTAAATTTATGGGCTTTTTTGTGGTGGGGATTATCTGTTCATGTTTACAACGTTGTAAAAAGGGTAAAGGAACCTGAATAAATAGATCATATTTCTTTTGCTTCTTTCTTGGCAAATAATTGGGGGAAAAGAGGTATTCCTGTTTCCAGTCAGCAGAAATTGGGCATGCATATCTTACAAAAGGAGAAAAAATATTTTCGGAGAAGATCTCCAGTTATTATTTCTCTAATGTTTACATTGCTTTTGTAGTATTAAATACTAGCCGCCTTCGATAGCCAGCTTATTGATTGTAGTAATTTAATTATATCAACCAATTTTAAATTCACCAACTTATTTAACTTTTGGTAGGCTGAAAGTATTGATAGTTATAAAAAAAACCCAGAAATGAATTAGTTGTAAAAAAAGAGGAACAGGAAATTAGTATTTGAAACAAATTTTGATGCAGTATGTTTTGCATCTAATGAAATTAATGATCACATTTTTAAATTCAACTGTTAAAAAGTCTAAAAATCTTGAGAATCGATGAAGATTTTTTTTATTTTGATCATGCATAATTCTAATTTAAATTACAATTATTACAGATTATTAATCTAATCGTTTAGTAAATATTTTAACTAATTATAAGAAAGAAAGAAATAACATCTCAAGGGAAAAATTATCTTGCCGTCATTTGAAAGAGTGGTTTCAGTGGTAAATCTACCAAAATAATATAGTAAATATATCTAAAAAGTAAATTTATTTGAAGTAACAAAGAAAGAAAAAAATTATAGTAAAAAAACTGGCGAAATAACGGAAATGTTATCGCTGAAAAATTTCCAATTCTTGCTTAACTTTTAACTTACTAGAATTATTAAAATTTCTCCGAGGTGCACATTCTCAACTTCCATAGTATGTTTGCACCAAATTTCACAATTCTAGGCTCAACAGTTAATTAAAAATTGAGCACGATTTTGACGTTTTTTTCGCGATATTTCCAAAAATATTATTTCGCAAAAATGATTTTTGAACCATTTTAAAAATGATATTTTTAATTACATCAATTTAATGACAAATTACTGAAATATTACTTGTAAAATTACTCCAATTTCAAAATTCCAAATCATCCAAAGAATTTTCTTTCGTTTCTCTTATAATGGATGGCCTACTATAGGACGGCATTTCTCTTTCAGCTTCTGTCGCTAAAACCGTATGCGAAATATTTAACTTACGGAATTTAAAATCAAATAAATTTTATCATATTTTTGCTATTTTAATCGTGAAATTGCGTTATTATTATCCATGTTAACTGCAGACGAGAAATTTATTCACTTAGATCAAATTATGAGGTATGGATCCAGACAGGGGCCGACTGGGTCTGAAAAGAGTGGTTGCCATGAGAAAATGGGGGCCCTATCACAACTACGTTACCATCTCAAATATATTTATTGATGTTATTTATTACAAATATAATAAATTAAAATCAATAAGTTAATATAATCTATTCCTAATCTAAAACTTAATTATACATATAGATTACTAAATACAGTATACACGTATTATTGAAAGTGATAAATATTAAATATAAATGTAATTTTATGATTAAATATTAAATAATTTTGGTGGTTGTATAGCATACTGTAATTTTGAAACTATATTGTTCAGTGGCGAATCCAGGATTCGGATCTGGGGGGAGCTGAGGTCATAAAAATTTTGTATCGTCGTGACGAAGCAAACCACATGGATTATGTAAACCAAAACACTTTAACTTTACAGGCTTTCCTCACCTGACAATAAGAATCATAAAGAACACTACAATACCTTTGATAATTTAATAAAAAACACAATGAAATAACTAGCCAAAAATGTTTTCATCCGTGTCAACGCTACAAGTACAAGTGGAATGACTAGAAAAGTAGGAAAATTTTCGAGCCTGTCAAGCCAGAAGCAATGTTGTCACGATTTTATTATTTTTCTTTTAATGAAAATTAAGAACAAACAGTTGTAGTGGTTTTAAATAAAATCAAGAATTTTGGTTTAGCTCTGGGGGGGCTGTAGCCCCATATCCCCCCCTGGATTCGCCACTGATATTGTTACATTGAGAATATTTTAACCAAATTGAAAATAAAGTGCAAACTATTTACCAATTTAAAATTTTTTAAAAAGAATAATTATAACTTCCAAGGATTAACAACACAAATGTACAGAAGTGTATTACATTTGATCCACTTCATTAATGGCAACTCAGGAAACATCTGAGTTCACTAGATGACTGTGCAAATCTGTTAATGTGAGTACCCTATATCCAAATCATCTAGAAATTCCTCTTCATAGCAACATACAGGAATTCCAAGTTCTCCTCAGACAATGAATTTCTTAATATGGTCTTTATGATCTTTAGTGGACACATATCCTGGGGGCCCGAATTGTCTTATGTATAAGGGGGCCCACTTGCCGTCGGGCAAGCTGGCAACCTGGCCAGTCCGCCACTGGATCCAGACTTGCTTACAAGGTTGAATTCTTGTGTGAATCTTTAAAAATAATAGATATTTACTCGCTTAATTCTTCTTTGTAAATCAAGTTATTATCAGTTAAGTTTGGGGTGGGCCTTGAAGAATGGGGCCAAAATAAAAAATCTTCTTTGAGAGTTCGTTTTGAGTAGCGAACATTAAAAATGTACTAAAATGAAATACAAATTTGTAGGATGCAGACGTGAAAAATAGAATTTATGAATTCGAAGTCTTCTCAGTCTCTCATCGATTAATATATATGCTAGAAAGCCAAGAAATTGCAGACCATTTGCTAAGATCGCCACCGAATGTAATTAAATATTTATGTGAGGGTTTAAATAATCAATGCTATAAATAACGGTTAAATAACTAATAAAAATTTAATTATACATGATCCTTTCTCTTCATATTTATTAAGAGTTAATTTAGCTAACAATCCTAATTATGTTTGAGGTGGTTTCTGTGTAATGTCGACCATTATGCTTTTTTTTTTTACTCTTTTACTCAGGATTTAAATTTTCCTGCTACAGTTTGTATCCTAATGGACCTGCCTCGATTGAAAATATTTTAAAAGAATTTTGTCTTTAAGAAGTTTGAAATTTATTTTTGAGGGATGAATGATGTATTCATAGTAGTGAAATTTCCTAAGCTAAAGATCATAAAGACCATAATAAGAAACTCATTGTCTGAGGAGAACTTGGAATCCTATATGTTGCTATCTATTGAAAAGGAATTGTTCGATGATTTGGATGCAGAATAATTATTGACAGATTTGCGCAGTCATCTAGTGAACTGATTCGCCCGTAATAAAGTGGACAACATGCAATACACTTCCTTACTTTTGAGTTGTTAATATTTGATAGAAATACGTATTCTTTTTAAAAAATTAGAATTAGTAAATAGTTTGTACTATATTTACAGTTTGGTTAAAAAATTGTCAAAAAACAGTTTAGGTCCAAAATTATATTTGGAAGATATTATATCAAGATATTATATTTTGGGCTTGTAAATTATGCTATACAACCTCCAAAATATTCAATAATAAACTTGTGTTTAAAATTGGTATTTATTACTTCCAATAATATGTATAGTGCGTGTATACTGTAATTAGTAATATTAGATTAGGAATAGATTATATTAACTTATTTATTTTAATTTATTATATTTGTAATAAATAAAATTAAAAAAATACATTTAAGAGGGCATTCTAAATGTGATAGGGCAAGGGCCCCCCATTCCCTCAGAAGGACATCTATTTTCATACCCAGTCCGCCACTGATCATACCCGTTATTAGCGTGTGGTTCCCATTGCACATTCTGCCTACCAATTTGGGCCGTCACGCCGCGATGGCCGTAATATATGTGTTTTTGTTTGCCTTTGCTTTATTGTTTGATATGTGGTCTAGTAATGCCACACCTACCTCGTGTGCAACTTTCACGCATATCCATTAAACAGTTTTTGTTTTATTTAGTGTTTTGCTTCTGTTGCTTATTTTTTTAGCAGGAGTGTAGTTACATTTTTTTCGACGAGAATTTAACCGTTTTTAGATATTTTACAGCTTATGGATGCTAGTTTATTTTCCTAGGCATATTTTTATGAGCATATGGTGATTCGTTACGCAGAATTATATTTGGCATAATGTAAATGAATAATTTAAATGTTTACTATTACATACTTTATAACTAGATATATTTAGTTGTGCCTTTCATACGATGGTAGTTTTGCTTGATTTCAGAAAAAACAATCTGCAACAATTAATCTGTTATTCAGTTGTGTGCTATAATTCACTTAAATATTGTCGCGGTCTGCCTGAATACTCAATAGCCGATTGGTTAGGGCGCTGCTCTTCAATGCCAAGGGACTCGGGTTGGAGTCGTTGGGCTTTTATGTTTACAATCATTATTTCTATTATTTAATTTATATGCAAATATAATTATGTAAATTTTTTGCAGACTAAAAGTCCTTGGCCATTTAGTAGACAAAGATGGGATTTATCCAGATCCAGGGAAAGTAGAAGCCATTCAAGAATTTCCTATCCCGAAAAGCATTTCTCAAGTAAGAAGCTTTTTAGGGATTTGCTCTTATTATAGACGATTTGTTCATAAGTTTGCCGACATTGCCAGGCCGTTGCACGAATTATTGAAGCAAGATGCAAAATTTGAATGGAAAGACGAACATTAATTGGCATTTGCCCGTCTTAAATCTCTGCTGACGAAAGACCCTGTGCTTGGCTTCTTTATACCAGGAGATAAAACCCTCATGCATACGGACGCCAGTGGATATGGCAATGGGGCCGTTCTTGTACAAATACAGTGTAGACTAGAGAAACCCATCGCATATGCGCCTCGTTCACTTTCCCCATCTCACAAAAATTATTCGACAACAGAAAAGGAGTGTTTGGCAGTTATTTGGGCGATCAGTAAATTCCGACCGATCTTTGGCCGCCCATTTACAGTCATAACGGATCACCACTCTTTATACTGGCTAGAGAATCTAAAAGATCCATCCGGGCGATTAGCAAGATGGGCTTTGCGTCTTCAGGAATACGATGTGGACGTAGTTTTCAAGAGTGGGAGGAAGCAGCAGGATGCCGACTGTTTATCTAGGAACCCATTGCCCAAAATCGAAGAAGAAACCTCCGAAGGTATACCGTTTCTCAATACCATAACAAATTTCGAAGTAAAGACCCTAAAGTGACAGATTACGAGAGGAAATGGGTAGAAGGAGAGACTCAACAAAGTTCAAATAATTCAATGGAATTTTATACAGGAAAAATTATAACCCTCTGGGAAAGCAGTGGCTATTATTCATACCGAAGCATCTTCGAGCGGGTATATTAAAGAGCCTTCATGACGCACCGACGGCGGGCCATTTAGGGTTTGCCAAGACATACGACCGAATCAGACGGAAGTTTTTCTGACCTGGATTATACCGCAGTGTTCGTCGTTATGTGTCACATTGCCGGGAGTGCCAAAGGCGAAAATCGCCACCTTAAGGCTGCCGTGCACACGCCACCTACAATTTCAGAACGTAATGTTATCCTATGGAGATATATGCTTACATCTTTTCTCGTTTGCTATTGCGTTGTTTCGGATGCAATCAAGTGCATTCGATAGAAGAAATAAAAATACAGGTTCCTATAAAATGTCTTTTTTCCCCGACTGCTTAAAGTATTTTTAAATATTTTTCAAAAGTCGCTAAACTTCAATTTCGGGTTTTAAACATTTTTAGAAAATTTTCAAGCATAGTTAAAATAAAAGTAACTTTATAGAAACCTTCATTTTGTTATCTTCTTTCCAATGCACATTTTAAAATTTTTCAAAAAAAATATAAAAGCTGCGTTTGAGCAAAAATTTGAAAGAAATTCTGCAATTTTCCCCCACTTCGCGAAGCTCCGCCTTCCTGCGGAAGGATACAAGCTTTCCTTTTACTCTTTGATTTGTCACCTCGCTCCGATCTCCCCTTTCTGGAAGACTGTGGGGTGAATCCCCTTCCTTCCCCCTTATCGCGGACTTCCAGACTTCCAGGCAGTATCTTTTATTTTATGGCAGTAGGGAAAGTTTTTGTAGCTTCTGAAACGTGCGTACGTCTATTAGATGAAATAGTATTAAATTAGTATCTTTTTTTTAGATGCGCAGATTTTATCGAAGTAAATGATATATTGTTTGAAATGAAACTCGCGCGCGGCGTTAGGATTAATCAGAATATATATTTTCATTCTCTGCTTCTTGTATGCAGAATAATGTAGGCTTCCGTAATACTTAGAAGTCATTAAACTGTTCTCAAAATTTTTCGGGACGAATTAGAAATGTTCAGATATTACAATATTAAATTCATAAAAACTTCATACAATTTTCTCTAATGTAATAAAAATCTTAGCTTTGGTTTCTGAATTGGGACAACCACAACCGCTTGCCTGCTTTTGAGAAAATAATAATTATCCGGCAATATTTTTAACAAGAAATTTAAATCTAAAATAACGGTTTTCACAGATTTTGGAATCTTTTCGTCAAACGATTTGCAAACACCCGTCTCGAAATTCATTCTCCGTTCTCCACCAATATTTGGAGTGTAGGTTGACTAGCGAGTCGGGTATCAGATTACCCTTACAAAGGAGTAAAGGGAGTCTTCGGGGAACAAGGCATGACCTTGTGATCCCTCCCTCCGTTTCGCGACTGCAAAAAAATAATCCGTAATCCGCGAGTTCGCGTTTAGGCTGTGATACGGCTTGTCAATTAAGATTTTAAGACCGCCTCTTCACCCCCACCGTTAGAGGACGCTTTCATCGACACCGGTTTTTCCTTTAGGTAAACGGCAGCCTTAACGACCTCTGGCACTTCTTCGACCGATCTTGCCTGCAGAAATCCCGTTCGCTAAAATAGGAATAGATTTACTTGGAAGATTTCCACTAAAAACGCAAGGGAATAGATGGATAATTGTCTGCACAGATTATCTTACCCGATTCACTGTCACAAAGGCCTTACCAAGCGGTGAAGCCGTGGAAATAGCAAAATTCCTGGTCGAAGACCTTATACTGAAACATGGATCACCAAGAGAAATTATCAGTGATAGAGGTCGGTCATTTTTATCAAACCTCGTAAAAGAAGTAAACAATTTATTCATGACATACCATTTGCTAACTACTGCATATCACCCTCAAACAAATGGCCTCATGGAGAGACTAAACAAAACACTCGCCGACATGCTGGCCTTGTATGTTGATGTCGACCAAGAGAATTGGGACAACATACTTCCTTTTGTTACTTTTGCATATAACTCCGCGAAGCAGAAGACGACGGGCTTCAGTCCATTCTTTCTAGTTCATGTGCGTGACGTGGATACACCATTGGATGCCATTCTGCCCTTTCTTCCTGATGAATCAGCGTACGACTATGTCCAGAACCTGATGACGAAGGCAGAAGAAGCTAGGCAATTGGCAAAAATACATCTAACGAAGGCACAGGACAAAGATAAAAGCCGTTATGATGAAAGAAATCGGACAGTGAGTTACAAAGAAAGAGACCTGGTTTGGATATTTACACCTATTCGTAAGGTGGGGTTATCTGAAAAGTTGTTGAAGCGATACTTCGGACCATATAGACAAAGAGGTTATCTGACGTCACTTATGAAGTTGAACCTTGTGATGGTATGCGTAGCAAACGAAGACTGGCAGACGTGGTGCATGTTCTGCGGATGAAACCCTACAACGACCCAGACGTTCAGCTGGAAAACACCACCCGAGACAATTCACCAACGCAACCAATTGCTGACTCTGACCAAAGGACCTTTGGTCATGTTTACCTGAGGCCTGTCACAAGAAACCGCTCAAAATAAAACCAGCGGGTCGCTGTGTCTCGTAAGGAAGGAGAAATGTCGCGATCTGGCAGAAGACTCAATAGCCGAATGGTTAGGGCGCTGCTCTTCAATGCCAAGGGACTCGGGTTCGAAGAGGTATATAAAATCCATGTAGAGTACTACGGCCAAATAAATCTTTCTGTTAGTCACATCGTGTGGCAAGCTCATTTCTACGTGACAATATGTACTTTATAATTAGCTCAGTAATGTGCAATTATTGTAATTTATATTAATTTCATGCTCGAGACAAAAATGATAAATAACCTCCATTATATCTCATATTTTTTTAAAGTCCTTGTGCCTGACACTGTTTTAACAGTTTAATAAAAGAGCTTACATCATGAGCTGCAGAACATTCAGTGCATTTTTTATTTGTTTATGCATCACAATTTAGTTGTAACACTAATACATTTTTTGAGTATTGTTTTTTCCTACGTATTTTCCAGTTTAATTTTTTGGTTGTTAGTTGCAATTAATCTTTTCAGCAGATCAAAAATTAAATAAGTTGAATAACTAAATTAAAGTTGAATGGCATTATAAAATCAGTACAATAATACGTATAATGGGTAGACTAGCTGGAAGCCGAAGTCGGTCAGCTTGTAACATATAAATCAATATTAAGCTCAAAAATGTTTATATATTATTTAGAATTAATTGCAATTTCAATCTATGTTGTCTCTGGAACAACACAGATTGCTACAGCTTCGGAAGGGGGTGGGTGAGCGAGGCATGCAGTTTTAAAAATGTGTGTGTGTCTGGGGTGGCGGAGCTATTTTGATGTTGCCCTGGTACACCTGACTATTCTCTAGAGCAGAGGTTCCCAACTTGTGGTACGCATACCCCTGGGGGTACGCGAAGGACTATTTTGGGGTCTCAAAAACTCTCTCGCGAACTCAAAGTCGGTAATAGCGGACGCAAGAAAACCGTAAAGGATTAAAAATGTTACAGAATTTTGTTTCCCCAAGTTCGTGTAAAAAGTAAAAGCGAAAATTGTCCTAAACCTACCCTCAAAATGAGGGGGGGGGGGAAAGCAAAAGGAAATGTAATTTTTAGCTATCCTTATAGGTTAATGCGAAATCACTACAATACTGATTTCATCTGTTTTGACGTTGAACTAATACTATTGTAAAAATGGAATAAAACTTTAAATCAAAAATAAGCCCCGCTAATGTTATAAATTCCAGTCATTTGACTCTTACGAGTCTATTCTGGTAGCCCCGGTTGGGGTTGGGGG
>BGPR01037371.1:0-15153 GCA_013235015.1 Araneus ventricosus
TTTTAGGCAGCTAAAAAGAAATAAAAATTAAATTTTTCCCGAAAAAAAGTGGGGTCCCCACTCGCCGCCAATGTTACGAAAAAGATATTCCATTTCATTTGGATCCCTTCTTAATTTATCCGAAAAACTACATCAAATTTCGTTATTACAAGTGTGATTCTTACCTACACCCTTCCGATTCATATATAGAAATGCAAGTTCTTCTTAGCCGGTTTGTTACTCAAATACATAAAACTCTCCATCAAGGATATCGCATAATGTTGTTCAAACGCTCTTTGATTTGTGTAATGCGAATGCGTGGAGATGTCTTAAAGTAACTTGTGGCTAAAAGATATGGTATTTGTCCAGTACAACACAAAATGAAGCATATTATCAAGAAGTAGCTTTTAAAAACAGCTCCTTTACCCTGCAAACATGAAATTCTTCGCTTTTATTACCGCCTGAACAGTGAGAAAGCCATTTCGCAGTTTTGACTGACATAAAAACAATACAAAATTTTAAGAATTTTTAGTTAGAATTTAGTTTAAAATTTTAGATTATTTTTTAAAGAAAAAACTTATGAAGACCGCATTTTTTTTCGGGTGGGGGGGGGATATGAAAGCACTTCAGGGCAATTACTGCATGATGTGTGTCCTCATCTATATATCAGGTGATTCGAAAATATCTGGCAAAAATGTATATGCACAGGTAGAGGTGACAGAAATTTTATAATGCAATGGGCGTGTGGAAAATCGTTCTTGACAGGCTTGCGATCTCGTATTATGCCAAGCGCCCAAAGATGAGAATTGTGAGTGCGAAACAAACCCAAAAGAGTAAACGTAGTCTCATCATCGCCTTCTACTACTTTAACGCGTTGTTAACGAAGGTATATGCAGAAACACATACGTTCAATTATAAAATCTGTTTATTTCGGCCTCGTCTACTTGCCTTTACATTTCTGGTAGATATTTTAGATCAGAGGTTCGCAACCTGTGATAAGCGTACCCCTGGGGGTACGTGAAGGTCCAGTTGGGGGTACGCGAAACTAAAGTTGGTAATTTCGGAAACAAGAAAAAAAAAAGGGGTTAGAAGTTACAGAATTTTGTTAAATTCGTGTGAAAAGTAAAAGTTTTACAAGTCCTAAAGCCTATTTCCGAAATACGAAAGGAAGAAAAAAGAAACTTGGTGATTGATTGAAATGGGATTTTTAGCAAAAACGGCCGTTATCCCCTAATGTCAAAAAGATACACTCAATAAATGTCAAAACACTTCAAAGATTGTAGAAGAATCCTGAGATGCCTCTGATTAGAAACAGCTTTTTGAAAAATGGCTTTTAATAAAGAACACAATTGAAAATCAAAATTAAGTTTTCCACAGAAGTTTGACCTATGATTTGAGTATTTGGAACAGAACAAAATGTGTTCAATGTTATTTTCAAGATTCCAAATTTGACAACGAGGTTATTGTGTAGACCAAACCTTTGCAACAGAGCCGGAGTAACAATTATCCGGGTTAAAAGTCGTGCAATTTTGATATCCTCTCTTATACTTTTGAGCCAAGGATTAAGAGTTAACTTGGTGGGAATATGCCAATAGAGTCTTGATATTTACTGTTTTGAAAAGTATGGTTCGTTTTTTGAAGAGATATTGTCTGAAAATGAAAAAATTATATCTTCCGAAGCAGCAATCCACTCTAGTAATGGGTGGGGCTCCGTGACCGCTTTTGCGAGTAAGTTCGCCTTTCCATTCCAATGGATCAGTGAATGCCCAGGAGTCCACACAAAACATATTTTTTGATTAAAATTTTTCTTAAGAAGAATTTTGCCAGCTAATCTGTGAATGACCTTTAGAGATTTGATTGTTAGGCATTTTAAAGCTTAGATGGAAGGAAACTCGGCAATTGAATGATATTTGGTTTTCACAGCTCCACACATGTCGTTATATCAGTCTCATTTGAACCCAGTTTTGTAAAAATCAGCTCCATGAGATAAGCTCAAGAATCGCGTTGAAATTTTCTTCCACATGAATAGTTGATTATTATTACGAAGCGCAATTTTTAGCTATCCTTTTCAGTTAATGCGAAAATATTAAAATGCCGGTTTCATTTGTTTTGGCGTTGAACTCATACTATTGTAAAAATGGAATAAAATGTAAAATCAAAAACAAGTCTTGTAAATGTTATTAATTTCAGTCACTTGACTCTTCAGCTAACCTAAGCCCGACGCGTTATTAATAAAAACTTATTTGCATTGGTGGATGGTTGGGATGGTGGTGCATATGACAGAAGAGGGTACACGAAAATAAATGATTAATCAAGGGGTACACGAGCGAAAAAAGGCTGGGAACCCATGTTTTAGATCCACTCCATATAAGCTTAATGGTTGTTCATCATTTACGAACTTAAAATCTAATGACGAAATTTAAAAAATGAAATCTGAACTATGTATATTTCTAATATACATTTTTAAACAAATGTTTTTTTTAGAGAATGGATTTCATACTTTTTATTTGTACAGCAGTTGAAAACATTAAAAAAACCAATCAAAGATTTTTTCAGAACTCCGATTAAGGGTGATAAAGTAACAAACGAAACGAAGATTAAATATAATTGCGAGTTAAGGTAAGTACACAACGAAAGAAACCTACCTTTTTGGCAATGTTGAGAATTCCAACACAGGCGGTGAGATTTATCTTGAGATTCTGGACACTGGTCATTCTCGGGACACGTATTTGGACACTCTGCTGCTTTTTTGTTCGCTTTAATGAAATGTCCTCCTTTGCCCTCCTTCGCGATGAGGTCCCAGTCGATGGTTTCCACGTAACACAAACCAGGATTCTTCTCAATCCTCACCGACCCCCTCAGGATGTCAGTCAATTTACTGAGACCGATCTCCTGCAGGTGGTACATTTCGAAAATCACGAATGCGTAGTTGTGGAACAGTTCATTGCCTCGGATGACCGACAGGTTGGGGAAGAGTTTACCCACGGAGTTGAGGCCGAAGGCCCGGTACAAGAGAAAATAGTCTGTGATCTCGACAAGCTCTGGGAAAGAGAGTCCATCATAGTCCTGAGCTTGGCCATTGTCGATGAGCAATATCTGGAGGTATCCCTCGATCACAGTACAATTCTCTAACTTCTTGAAGTTCTCTACTTTGTTACGAATATCCACACTCTTGCAAACTGAAAGAAAACAAATATTCTTTTTAAAAAAGTAGAGTTGGGAAAAAAACAACAACCAAATACTAATATATTTAAGAAATGTTCATCCTTAAGTGAAGGGATATAACTAGCATTAGGTCTCCAATCAAGGTTCATGATGTTGAAAATGAAATTGAACTGACAAATAAATAATTGAAAATATGTTATTCATACGAATCATTTCATTTTTTTTATAAATAAAAGAAGTTCACATACATTTTAGATCAGTGGCGGTGACTCGGGGTGGTGGTGGTTGCCCGCCCACACACTTCTTGCAGAAAAAATTTAATTTTTATTTAATTTCAGCTGCTTGAAACTAGGAATCACAAAAAATCAATAATGTTCAAGAAAGCTAGCTGATTTTGCAACTAAATTTTAAAATCTTGTTGTCTACCCCCTATACTGCCGGGTTCTTTTAGGTGTCTCCCCCCCCCCCTCCACTTTTGTCGCCCAGCCGCCGCTACTGTTTTAAATAATAATTCTAATTATTAGTGAGATACGATACCATAAACTAGAATCTAGACAAATTAGAAAATCTATATTCGGTTTGTGAACCCCACAAAGTACAACATTCTTTTCCAATTAGGAACATTGATTCAAATTCCACTAGTACAGACTAGTAGTCACGAACCCTGTCGCGGCTCGTCCATAAGAGCTGCAGTCCCCTCTGAAATTATTTTAAAAGATTTCATTTTCCTTTTTATTCTAATTGGCTTACTTTCCCACTTTGAGAATTCAGTTATCAACGAAAATGACAAAAAAAAGTAATAAAAAATGTAAAAGGAAGACAGAAAATCAACCAAGAATTAAGAGAGAGAGAGAGAGACCAGAGCTGCACCAACTTTCCCCCCTCCTCAGGATATGAAATTAACGCAATGAGCAACGCGAAGCGGTAGAAGAGCAACCCTTTCTGTGCTTGAAATTGCATTCATTTGAGCTACACTCCGGAGCAGCTCACGACTAGCACGACTTCCTTATTTGACTTTTTTTTTTTTTTCGCTTTTTCTCAGTAGTTCAAGTAGTTTTTTTTAAAATCCAATTCTGGAGAAGCTGTAATTTTTTGCTTCTTTATGCTTTTTCGGGTGCTGATTACGAATCTGAGGTTAGCCACCAATAATTTTTGTTGAAATTTTAGTTATAGCTAAAAAACATGAACCCCCCAGTTTTTTTTTTTGCTTATAACTCAAAAACTATCAATTTTTAGTATACCATCATTACATACTAAAATTAATCAGCAAAAAATTTCCTACAATTTAGGTCTATACAACTTTTGCAGCACTGCTTGTTTCTGATCGAACCGCCACTACACGAACCTTTTTTTATACCATCTACAAAAATTCTTTGCTGTCGTATGCCAGCTCGCAGTTACCTAACCTCGCTCAAAAAACTTATTTCCCACTAGCAAGGAAGCTATTTATGAACAAACTAATACGATCAAGAAGGGGTATTACTGCTGCATATGTACGTTTTCTTTTCAAACTTTGCAAGCATTATTATTATTTATGCGTGCGTAGCAAGTCATATAAAAACAACGTGCGATGGCAAAAAGTTTCTCAGACAGGCGGCTATCATCTGTATATATAAAAAAGGAAAGTATGTGCGCGTGTGTGTTTGTTCGTTTTTTGGTTCGTTACGCAGGTCCACACCGTTAGACTTACGACGACCAAATTTAGCACAGTGATGGATTAGCACAAGAGGGAGCCAACGCCGCAAAAATTATTTTAAAATTCGAATTGGATTTTTATTTAATTAATTAAATAACGAAAATTAAGCTATTTTTAGACGTTTTTCATCAATAACTTCTAAAATCTTATGGTAAGAAAATTATTTTTACACCACCTTAAAGAGCAAAAAATTATCTTTTTAATGATACCAATTTAAATGCTGTACAGGTTTTTTCTCTAACTGTAATTAACGTTTCAAAATTCACTTTAAACTCAAATTACAACTATGATTTTACTGTCATAAAATAAAATTCGAACTAATTTATTGTTTCATCAAATCCTTTATTCAAGTGTTTTTACCACCGTTAAAGCTAAGAAAATATTGCTTTTTTTGGTCAGGGTAGACTTAACTTCCGATTTTATTTTATTGCATGTAATGGATTTTAGACTTGATTTATTAAATGTATAAAAAAATCCAACTAAATGCCCCAAATTCAAATGAGTACATCTGAATGGCATTCCGCCAAATATGCATTCCATAGTGACGATCCTGTTCCCAGATTTTAATAAGGATTTTAAGTCAAAATGAATCCCACAATATCACAATTAGGTACGTGCAGGGGATGCATTGCGAATCGACAGTTGACATGTTACATAAAGAAAGAATTCCCCAAATAATCCACTAAAATGGAAAAAAAAAATTAACGCAAAAGTTTTATTTCAAGGTAGTACCAAAAAAAAAAAAAAAAAGGTATAAACTTGTTTAAAATAACAATTAATCAGCGACAGAGAGCAAATTCGATTTTCGTCTCCCAGATTTTATGGATCGAAGATCGGTAATTAGGCATTGGAATGAGTTTCACACACATGAAAATGAGCGAATAACATTCTTTTATTGAAAAGTCAAATTTGTATTCATCCATTACAAAAATTTGTTTTGATATTTAAGATGATGCCAAAACAATATGCTCTGACACCTTTTTATTGCATCAATACAAATTTATTTAAAGCTGTATGATCAATACCTATGAACTTAGTACTAACACAACATGTTTTTTTCCAGAACACTACCTGTTTCGCTTTTAGAAAACGAGATTATTTTTTCCAGCTAGAGACGTTATGGGAAGAAAAAAAGAACACGTATAGGTAGGTTATGGAGGTGGCATCCCCCTTCCCCCGAAAGATAAAGGGCATGCGCGTCGTGGAAGCAACTCTCAAAAGTCATCAGGGAGAGATGTTTTTGTCGCAGGATCAAAACAACTTAATCATCGGCCGACGTCGTAAATACGATCCTCGAATGGAGAAAAGAATAAAAGCAAAACAGATGATTTGCTCTTCTTCATTTTCTATTGGTGCAGCAGACGGGGGCGGAGAATGCTGCAGAAACATAATGTATTATTTAAAAGTAGGAACTATCAATTTTGTTTACGCGGTACTGGATAACTTTCTGCCCTCTGCGAGTCGCCGTAGCAGTGCTTGCGTGATAGTGACCTGGATTTTGAGAGCGATAACAACTAAGGTAATAGGCGAGTGCTAAAAGAACCTAGGGAGGGAGTAACAGAACACGAAGCAGATGAAAATAAAGGAACAACATATTCGTTCAATGACCGATACATTCTTTCAATACCGTCGTTGTACAGGCGAAAGTCGCTAAGTCCACAAAAACCTTTTGACGGACTGCTGCAGTCAATTAGAATTTGCAATTAATTATTTTGCGATACAAACCTGTTAGCTAAACATCAGTAAACCAACCGCAGGAGCCAGAAATCTGTAAAATAATTTTTAGACTTTATCAGAACGACTCGAAATTAATTAAGTTTAAACGGACCACATCTCGAAATCGTAGTTTTGGACTTAGTGACTTTTGCTTGAACGACAGCGTTATATTCAACGAAAATTTTAACTTAGACACTATGAAATAAATTTTTAAACGACAGATTTTAGGGTTTCCGGCAGCCATCTATTTAAACAATGAGGAGATACCAATTATAGACTGACTGAATTCTATTGGTTAAGAACTTTGTGTGGAAAGAAACAGTTTCCGCTAAAATTAAAATTAATATCAGTAAATAACTTTCAGGTGAATATTCTTGAAAAAAGAAGTTCATATTCAGCGTTTAATTCATAAAGATATCACCAAGTCCTACCTCGAAGCCGTTCGAATTTCACAATTTGTTTCTTATTTATTTATCGTAAAAAAGCAGTACCAGAACAGCGCTCTGGTGCGTTCCGGCCACACCCCTGATCTGAATGATCGAGTCGCCGCGAAAAGTAACAAGGGTATAATGAATAGTTACAAAATGGTCATCACCGGCCCATGGGCCCCTTCCGTCACCGGAGATGTGGTCAACGTCAACACAATCACACCACCACTGCTGTACCTTCCATAAAAGTGAGAACCGACTTACTCATCCGACGACTTCTCATCACCCCCGGAGAAATTTCAGAAATCTAAGAACAAAGTTTTTTTCTACAGTTTTTAAATGCTTTCTCTTAAAAACTGAAGGAATTAAAATGAGTTTCAGGCTATGTTTGTCGGTCACAAAATTTAAGGATCTGATTTCGGTGACCAATGATTCTATAATTACTGTTTCCATATTTTGGGTCTAAATGTTTGGAATTTGTATTTCAATGGTATTATGCGAGTGAGCTATCTAGTTAGGAACGGCAGAGCAACTGTTCACCAGAGCGGCAGTCTGTATGTGACGAACATGAGAACTGTCATGGCAAAACCCTCCACGTAGCTGTTCCGGCTCTCAGCCAAAAGCATGTGAAGTGAAGAGTGGGCAAAACAGTTGCGCGGGGGAAGAGGTGGGATTGGGTCTCTGCACAGAGTGTGCACGTTTTTGTAGGAGTTCTCGAGGTGAACTCCGAGTGAGTAATTATGAGTAAAACTGAAAGTGAATCCTAATTGTGCATACGTATATATCTCCTATTTAATCGTATATAGTAGAATTAATAAACTAGTGTGAGAAAAAGGGTATTTATTGAAGGCTGGAGTACACAGTTATTACAAAAACCATCAGCTACATCTATTAAAAATAGTTGTATTTGGGGAGGAGACATCCATCTACTTTCGATATATAGAGTCAGTTCGTAATGAAAGATTAATTTCGTTGTAGTAGCATTATGAACATTACTTATAATTCACAATTCAGAATCTAGAAATACCCGAGTTATCTTTAAAACGCCAAAATACTCTAACCGTAGATTAAGCAGTGCGCGGTATAGCCTAAAATGATCGCTTATCGATAAAGCCCTGCTGTTTCATTTCCTTGTTACTGTTTTATGACTAAAGTAATAAAAAAAGAAGAAAAACAATTAAGGAAAATGCCTTGAGTGGCACCCAAAACTCAACATTAAAAAGTATATAACAGGACAACGTTACGTGTGTATTTTTGTAGTATTTTCTGTAGGGTGCTTCACATTTTCGCAGATCTATTTAGAGTAGAAAAGTAATAATTCAGTAATAATAGTAATAAAATAATTCAATGGCATAAGTCAGTGGTGCGCAAACTATTTTCATTTTCGATCCCCTCATTTTGTGTAAAAAATTTTTGCGACCCCTGTGGGGTCGCGACTAAGCTTTTTGAAGAAAAACCTTGTATTTTTTATTGCCAAATAAATTTCTTTGAATTTATCGACCATAAAAATTTTATCGCGACCCCGACCCACGGTTTGCGCATCAATGCCATAAGCAATATGAACGTGAAAGTTCAAACTACATAATGTATCGAAGTTTCGTCTACTACTTAATCGAAGAATATTTTGATCATCATGATGCAGTATTAAGTTCGTACTCTTCTTTTCAATCTCATTCACAAGTGTCGATAATTTATTGGCTTAGAACTGCTGCAAATCTTCAAAATGAAGTTGAAGCTTAGCAAATCGTTCATACTGCAATCATTTATAGCAATGCCAAACAAACTTATTTTTAAATAATCGTAATATGATTTCTGAGAACTTTGTGTATTATACACCCCACAGGCATTAAAGAATGCTGTAATTTTATCTGTTTTAATAAAATAGCTTGAAGAGCCAGTTTTATGAAACCTGCATTTTTCACAATAGGTAGAAACAACCTGTAGTTCTTATTCCTTAAAAACGATGAAACACCTTCAAAAAATTAATGTGAAGTTATTTAAGATTTTTCTTTCTAATATTTAATAAAAATTTCATTAAAGGAAAAATGTTGGTATTTCAAAAGAATTTGCAGGATTCTAAAAATTTCAGGTAGAGTAGAGCTGAAAAAGAAGCTGAATCGGGTAGGCAAGTAAATCAAAAATGGGAATTCTAAAATGGACTATTTTGAGATAGAACATTCTATTCAAATACAGAAAAGGAAAGAGGAAGAAATAAAAAATGTTTATTCAACTCTATTCAAAAACTGATGCAGGATATAGGCAAAAAATATTTTCTGGGCAGATAGAAATAACCTTAAATAACTTCTCTTAACGAGTAATAAAAAAAAACTTTTCTTCCCCAAAATTCCAGCTCTCTTTTAAAACTAATACTGATCCACGATAAATTTTACTAAATTTTGATATTTTATCCCTGAGAGCGGAAAAAAAAAATTGTTTAAACAAGTTTGGAAAAAGGACGGGGAAAAACACAAACACAAATATTTGTATAGTTCCAGAAAATTGCAGGAGAGCTACGATGAAGCGAATGCAACAGCCTCATTACTATGGATAATAATATAGTTGTTTTCCCCAGCTCTAAGGTAATGTTTACTTCTGCGGTTTTTATCAATCGGAAAATAATATGACGAGAAAAATAAATATAAAAAAGTAAAAAAAAAACGCTTTTATCAATGCATTAAAAGAGAAAATAAATAATTTTTTCTCAAAAGTCTGGAGGTCGAAAACAAAATTTGTAAAAGCGTGAGGCAAAACCAGCGCCTCACGCTTTTACAAATTTGTTTGTTCCTCAAACACTGAAAAAATTATTATTCTCTTCATCACATTAATAAAACAATTTTAATAAATTTTGTATAATTATTATTTTCTAGTTTTTAGTCCTTAATTTATGTCATAATTCAGCATTATAAATATTTTGCGATTTTAGAATCAACTGCTCATGAACTGATTTCAACGATTATTTTATTGCAAAGAGCTCTAAAAATACTGAAATATTGCAGTGTCATCAAGACCCAATGAATATACAAAATTTCAGAACTCTAGTGCATTGAGAAGTGAGTGAAAAATCGATCATCACAAAATTCCAACCTTACATTCAAACATGAAACGTTTCGAATTTAGTATGAACGTTTAAAAATAATAAGAAATAACTTAGAAATAACTTTTATTTACATAAGGACTGTATATGGCTGCACAAATATATCTAATAGAATAAAACGGCGATTTTCGACATTTTAAGCTTCATGCACTTTTTAAAAATATGAAAGGAATTGACTCTTCGTGACAACAGAAATCTACACCTGCAGCAATAATTAAGTAAAAAACTATACTTTTAGATGCTTCTAATTTAGAATTTATAAATTGGCATATTAATATAGTCATAAAAAATTCACGAGATAAAAAAAAACCCCTAACCTTAGAACCAGCCAAGTTCCGAATTTTACCGGAAGACAAACTTCAGCATATTATCAAGAAAATTGTCTACTCCAGGTTGAACCAGAAGGATAAAGATTTCAACAGCAGGGAACTGCAATCTTTGATCTTAAAAGTATTCAAAACACAATGATAATTCAGAAATTAAACATCGTTTGTGCATGTGCCAAAAATAGACAGGGATAGTAATGACATCTTGTGGCACTATACGCAGGTGTTCATTAGGCACTGATGAGAGGAATTAGAAGCTTGTTTTGTAGTTCACTCGTTTGCTAGTTCAATTGCAAATGAACGCCGGAATAAAAAAACTTCCACCAAATGTGAAGTGCGTGCAGCAGTATGAGTTTTGAGCGCGAAAAATCTTTCGGCAGGTGGGATTCATTGGGAACTGTGTGCGTCATCCAAAACAAGCGTTAGGACATGGCAAGTTTCAATGTGTAGTCTTGGTTCATGATAATGTGCGATCGCACACAGCAAGACGTATCCAAGAAATTTTGCAACAGCTCCGTTCGGATGTTTTTGATAATTTCCTCCTTATCCCAGATTTGGCACCGAGTGACTATCTCCTCTACGGACATATGAAACGTTGGCATCCTACCGCTTCGACCATGACGGTGAGGCCTGCGCTGTTACAGGGCGGCGTCCTTCCGTGTCGGCAAACATTTTTTGAAGAAGGTATTTCAAACATAATGACTAGTACCTTAATTTGAATGACGATTAAATCGAAAAGAAATGCTCTGTTGAATTTTTTTTTTAATGCACATAATAAAAGTTGTGTATACACATGTCTGCCATTGATACCAAACGGAGCTTATTTTCCGTATTTCCAGTAGAAAATACAGGGAAGAAGATATCTAATTGTAAACCAATGATATTTTGACATCAAAATTAAATACCGCTCATCAAAATTTTTATCAATGGCATTTGTAGACGAGCTGCGAAAGATCCAACTTTTTAAAAACTATCGTATTTTATACCGCATCAAACCACAAGCAAAAATATTTATATTTGAACAAATAAAGAATTTAAGGAAATAAAATCATTGAACTCGATGAATTAATGGCAAAATCACAGATCTACCAAATGAAAACAAACACATTTAGCTTATCGCTATAGATATATATAGGTGTCACATACAACTTTTCAGCACTGCTTGTTTCTGAGCTGACAAGTCGCCACTGGTTAGAAAAGTGAATGAATCTTTTATATAAATGATAAAAATACTTTTCGTGCGTATGTTTACTACAAAACTAGAATGAATCAAGGAGAGAGAAAATTACAATAGAAGAACATATCATCAAAGCCTCTAACAGATGAAATTGATGACTTTTAAAAGCACACATAATGATCAACTTGTCGAGAGTAGAATTTTTTACACACGGTATCGTTTTCACATACGCTTCATTTCTTCCTACTAGAAGAATTCGAACGGAAAAAAAATCACAAGGGGTAGAAAAAATATAGGAAAACAGCACAAACAATGACATCAACAAGGAAGAAGGAAAACCAACTTAGAATGTTTGAGACAACAACGGGTTAAAGTACCTGCTGCCATTTGGGGAAAGTTCCAAAAAACATTCGCATCCCCCCCTCCACAGTCTTGCACATACATACCTTGATTATGCGCTTACTTTCATTTGGCAAAAAATCAAAAAAACATGCGAAAAAAACAGGAGATGGGATTTTCACGATGCAGGATCTTAACTGCTTAACATTTAGACAGCAGAAACATTAAAAATTGACTAAAATTCCACCAGAACAATACGCCGTTTGCAACCAGCATACCGTTGGTGAATTCCATTTTACTTATTTACCCATAAATGAAATTTATTTAAAGTTTTCTATCATTTATTTATGCTTTTAAATTTTATTTTAAATCTCTTATTAACAATAATTTTATGTCAAAAATTCAGTTTTTGTCGCTGTAGCCGCAGTTCAGTTCATTCACATTTTTAACCATATACAGGAAGCTTTTTCTATAAAGGGAATATATATATATATTATAGAAATAAATACGTTGAAGAGTAACAGAGATAACAGATTAATGTAGTGTAAAAGAGCCATGGAAACATTCTCTACTACCCGTAGTATAGTGCAGGTGTGGGGGACTTTTTTGCAGTGAAAGGCCACATGACACTCGACAGTTGGGCAAATGACCGCACGGGCAGAATCTTAATAATTCCAGAACAATAACCCTTATTATATTATAGACAATTATGGTATTTCAAAGCAAATTGTAAATAACTGGCAAGGCCGCATAAAAACTCGGGAAAGCTACACGTGGTTCCCCATCCCTGGTGGCCTCACGATGTCATAAAACTGATTCACAGCGCTTTCGTGGTGAACATTGGAAGTTAAAGAGTTTTCACCTTAAAATCGGCGACAGGTAATGTAAAAAAGAGTTTTCACCTTAAAATCTGCGATAGATAATGTAAAAAAGAGTTTTCACCTTAAAATCTGCGATAGATAATGTTAAAAAGAGTTTTCACCATAAAATCTACGATAGATAATGTAAAAAAGAGTTTTCACCTTAAAATCTACGATAGATAATGTAAAGCAATTAAGTACAAAAGTGTAAACTATCGCCGACTTTTCATAAAATGAAATTACATACACTTATAACTTAGTAAGAGGCTTTGAAATGGATATACACCACGGCATCCGATAATAGCCACAACCTCAAAATTTGATATTTTAGGATGGATGCAAATTAATTAATAAATGAAACTAACATTTTATTCAACATTTAAACTAACATTTGCTTATCAATTTCTATCGTTCTTTTACATTAAATTAAGCTGTTTTACAAGTATCTATCTACACCAAAATATAGCATGATCAAGTCTTGTGCCATAACCTGCCACTAAGAGCGCTGTTAACAGTCTCGGATGGTAGCGCAAGTCCGCTTTACTATAAGTAGGCTTTACTTCCACAACTCCTCTTTCTCTGTACGCGCGTAATTTCAATTTAATCTTTCACTAACTAATCACTAAAATATTTCTCATATAATTTTATTCACATTTAAAACTTGCAAAAAAAAAAATGAAAAAGAAGAAGACTAGTAAAAGCAGGTATTTAAAAATGTATAAAATGGTTATCATCTTCGTACTTTCAAAGATTTTCATTCATATATTTCTGTTTGAATTTTCTCATTTTGAAGGTGAGCAAAATCTTATAACAAAACAACTGAGAACATTACATCTATTTTAGTTTGAATCGACATGGTTTAGCATTCAACTTAAAGGCAAATTTAATAGTTCAGAGACTATAAAAAGTCACACTTCGATAACTCTAAAACTTTTAAATGCAATACAGTTAGTTTGTCATGATTTCAAAAGTAAATATTTTATTCGACAATGAAAAATGACTGTCATTTCAATTCTATTAATATCACAACACACTATAGTTGTCGCATTTCTGACAGCACAATCATTTTTAGAATGTTTATGAAAAGAAATAACTTAAGAATTTTTCCTTTCATGTAGATTCTTTATTAATTTGAAATGTCACCCATCTCTACTATATTTTCTGCAAACAAATATTTACGAGCGCAGTTTTTTAGACGCCTTTCTAAGAATAGAATAAAAATCGGTTATATCTAAAACATTCAAACGTGCTACGAAGAAGTATTTTCTCAAAGGAATGTGAAAACTTACCGAGCGTGACAATAAATCTTTCGCGAAATGGAAAGGGAAAATGTTTTTAGGAAAGTGTGCAGCGGTACCAAAAGAATAAAAGCCAGGAGCAGACTGTCAACAACGTTTGAAAACAACATTCGATACGTCTCTGCTTTCGTATCGCGAGAGAAACAATGTCACGCCAATTATTTTTGTAAGCACGAAAATAAACGTTATTTCCAAAAGAATAAAATATCTGTGCGCTTACCGATTTTCAGTTTACAAATAAATCGAGGACAAAATATTCCATAATTTTGGATAGAGCATATCAAAATCCCCAACTTGCTGGACATTAATTAATAAGTAATTTCAAATATTTTTCCAACTTTCATTATTCTATTTCAACCAAAAATAAAAAGGTACAACTCTATGGACGGGCTCGGATTTTTACGGTGGCGAAGCGATAAAATCCTTTTTCGTAAGTCCCCTGACAGAAGAGAAGATGGATTATGACGGTTTAGTTTAGTTACATTAATGTTCCGTTTTGGAGCAACACTAGGGCCACTTTGAAACGGATCTCTTAATTTTGAACCGTGGTCAGATGGAGAGGACGACACCTGAGCGGCCTCCCATCTCCAAATTTCCACACCACATTAACGGGAGGACGTCTGAACCTCGACATTAGATTTACTGTGCACCAGGCCCAGATACATAGCGGATCTTTGGTGGAATGAGGTTTCGAACCTGGAATGCACCGTTCCGGAAGTAGAGACCTTACCGCCAGATGACCGCGGCCTCAGCATTATTGCGAAGCGATCACGGATTTATCCAAGGAATTTCAATTCAACATAAGGAAATTATAAGTTTGACAGCAATCAAAGTTCACAACAGAATCATTCAGTCTGGTTACAAATCAAAGCTTATAGCGGATACTTTTATTTAATACCATGATTTGGAGTACACATACTCTATTTTATGAAATGCAATTTCAATACAAGGTATATTACAAAAAAAAATGCCTATTGCTTAAGAAACAATTACCTACTGCTTACGGACCCACAATGGACGTAATTTCAATTTGGTTATATTCCGAGAACAATGGATAAGGAAATAAAACGGTGTT